>PVIC010018595.1:0-31410 GCA_004025085.1 Thryonomys swinderianus
GCCTAGGGTAATGCTCCAAAGATTAGTAGGATTAAAATAGTCCACTTAGAGAAAATGGTATAAGGAAAACCAAGGAAGCAGGGAATTTATTCAGCTGAGAAACCTAAGGTATCATGAGAAGTCATAAAAAAGAGTATTAAACAGTTAAGAGTTAGATTTTAAGGAAGTTGGGGAACTACTGAAGACCTTTTACCTGGAGATAACAGAATAGGACATGTGCTTTAGAAGCAAATTATTGATTCTTATGACGAATTAGAAGGTAAGGAGAATGGATAGAAAGAAAGCAGATAGAAGGAAATTGAAAAACCTGAAAAAATAATTTTAAGAGGCCATTCTAGGACAGTGGTAATCGGCAGGAGGAAAGGAAAACAAATTTGACATTTTAGTTCTAAAATTAGAGTAACCAATATGATTCTATGGCGAAACAAATCCAAATCTAAATGGTGTTTAAGATGGCCATGTCCAAATCTAATTAGTAGCTGCTGTTCTGGTGGAGTAGGCCATTGGGCAAGCTACCTACATTCTCTATCAGATGTGCTGTTTCCCAATTAATACCATCTATCCCTCTTCTCCATTTTCTTGTTTTTGTTTATTTATTGATTTTTTGTTACTGGTGGTGGTTGTGCTAGTGGTGGTGGTGAGGGAGTTCTTCTTTTAGGGCTTTCTTAATTTTTTTTTTTCAATTGGATTTTTTGTTCCCTCTTCTGAAGGTCAAGAAATTGTCCCAAAGCTACAGAATCTGTCTTACTGCAAAACTTCAAATGTGACTCTAGTACATCTACAGTGTCTACTTCACAGGAACAAGACAGTATTGACTCAGGAGAGTTAAGGCCTAACTCCCCACCTGAAATGCGAGTTTGTGTCTCTAAAAATCAAAGAATGAATTTTAGGAATGACGGAGGTTTGAGTAGGAAAATTTTATTGAGAGAGAAAGCTTCTGCCTTAAGAGAGACAGAAGGGGTAACCCAGAAAGTGGGTAACCCCCTACCTCACTTTTTAGAGGGCTTTTATGGAGCAAAGGCACAAGGTGAGGCAGGTCTGAAAAAGGGGGCTACCAATAAGATTCAAAAAAGGTAGACGGGTTGCAATTGACCAATGAGTACAGTAGGGGCTTCCAATAAGATCTGAAAGAAATGGGCAAACCATGGCTAACCAATGGGTAAATGAGAAGCATAGTTACTTCAGCAATTTTTTTTTTTTTTTTTGAGACAGGGTCTTGCTTTGTAGTTCAGGCTGGCTCTGAGCTCACTATGTAGCCCAGGCAAGCCTCGAACTCAACAATCCTCCTGCCTCTACCTCCCGAGTGCTGGGATTTTTACCTGGCCAGCATTTTTTTGATTGAATAGGGTCCAATGAGAAATCAAGCCCTAGAGGGTCTTTCTTGTCAGGAGACTCCTCCAGGTGATTCAAAGTCCTGGCCCGTTGTCTGGGGAATTTACAATCCTTGCATTCCCAGGGAGGGGCCAGATCCAGATTTTGACATTCCATCCTGGGAGAATGAGGTCTGCCAGTCACTGCTATCTGAAAGGGTAGTTTCTCATTGATGGTGATGACCTTCAGAAGGATCCTCTTTTTTGCAAGTCTTTCAAGGGCCGGCCCTATCTATCTGCCTACATATGTCTAGCTGGCTTTTCTACCTATAATAGTATCACACTCTGTAACTCTCAATTCTAAGATTAGAGAGTCATGTTTATAAATCTTTACCATAAATTCACCTTTTTTGATTCTTACTACATCAGACATCCATGGTAGGAAAGATCCTGTGTGAGCCTCAAACAGCTGCCATAAAATTGATTTTTCAATCTTCCTACATTTCATACTTCATGGACTCTATAACGTTAGACCACCTGGGATTGGAGGTAAGCTTTCTGACATATCCTCTATGCAACCTTGGCCAAGATCATTTTCCCACATTTTACTACTGCATGCTGGTTATACAAATTAATGTATTTCATGTTGGCAGATTTGTACATGCACATTATCACACTCTAATCACTTTTCCCATCAATATTTTCTCTCAACTCTTCCCCTAGTTTCACATGTGTGGAGGCTTAATATGTACACTGTTTTTTAGTCACACTCATGCCCCTTGTATTAGTTTCCTGCCACTGGGACAAAATGCCTAACACTAACAAATGAAAGGAGAAGAGATATATTTGGTTCATTTCCAGTGGATTCAGTCCAAAGTTGTCTGGCTCTAAGGCAAAAATGACATAGTGTAATGGCCTTATGGAAGACTGCTGCTCCTCAACTGATAAAGCAGAGAGAGAAAGGAGGAGCCAGGCAGAGGAATACACTCTTCTAATGACTTATCTCTAAGAAGGCCCCAATTCCGAACAGCACATTGAGCTATTGAATTTATCAGTTAATGAATCTGCACTGAATATGGCACCCTTACAATCCAATCACAAGGCATTTGGCGAACATTTTTTTTTTTTTTGAGACAGGGTCTCACTTTGTAGTTCAGGCTGGCTCTGAGCTCACTATGTAGCCTAGGCAAGCTCTGAACTCAGCAATCCTCCTGTCTCTGGCTCCCGAGTGCTGGGATGACAGGTGTGAGCCACCACGCCCGGCACTGTGGTATGTGGTATTGATTGTTGGTGGGCGTGAGTCTCCATGCCCAGCATTGTATGTGGTTACTGGGGATCCAACTCAGGACCTTGCGCTTGCGAGGGCACTGTGGTATGTGGTATTGATTGTTGGTGGGCGTGAGTCTCCATGCCCAGCATTGTATGTGGTTACTGGGGATCCAACTCAGGACCTTGCGCTTGCGAGGCAGGCGCTGGAACCACTGAGCTAACCCTCCAGCCCCATTTGGCGAACATTTTATATGTAAACCAAACTTCTACTTCTGATCTCCATGAGCTTCATGTCCAACTCATTAAGCAAAATGCATTCAGATTATTTCTAAGATCCATCAAAGTCCTAATAGTTCAAGCATTGCTGAAAAGTCCAAGCCAAAAGTCTCTGAAATTCAAAGCAAACTCTAGCTATGAGCCCCTAAAAAGATTTTTTAAAAGAATATTAAACATTTCCAACATACAGCAGCACAGAGTAAACATAACAAGGCTAGGGATTTTGATCAGTGCTTCTAGCACCTGCCTCCCAAGAACAAGGTCCTGAGTTCAATCCTTGGTAGTATAAATAAATAAATAAACAAATGTTGGGATCAGGTTTTGGGAGAAATAATTGGAAGGTCAAAGTTGATCAGGCATTCCTGGTGCAAATGGGCTCTGGACTCAACTCCCTTCACCTCTCCTAACAACAAAGACTGGTGGTCCCACATGCTGTGATGCTTCAAGGCGTAAGTACTCCATTGCAGGTGTCTGCCCTGCCCAGCGGGATCTTCATCTGCATAATGTCTCTAGGACTAGTTGTGGTGGGCTGGGGCCTGGGGTCTTTTGCTACCCAGAGTAGCATGGATCAAGCCCAAACTTAGCCCCTCTGAACCTCATTTCTGTCTACTTAATTATTATTTCGCCATGTGCTGTTGACTCACAGGAGACTAGAATCTAATGTAAAGGTTCTAGTTATGTTCCCTTCCTGTGGTTCCCACAAATAAATAAATAAATAATCAGAACAAACCAAGACCAAATCACAGGGCAAATATTGAATGCTGTAGGACCACGCCTGCCATTCAGAGCAGGTTGTTCCAAGAGGTAGCTCCAAAGGCTTGAGAAGCCCAGGCCCTACATGGCCCTTGACTTGAGCTGGCTCCATTCACTATCTTTGATTTTCCTCGGCACATATTCCATATTTCTGGTGTCTGTAACTTCCTGGGGTGTCTACTGCACTTTCCTTGCCAGATAATTTGTCTCCGTTCTTCCCAGTGTCCAGGCTTTTTGGTCCTGAACGCAACAACTGAGCAGAACACGAAAAACCAGGAAGGAAGGGAGAGGTTTATTTAAGGGAAAGTACAATGCACAGAACAAAAGGAGGCTCATGAGAAAACTCAAGCATAGGTTTGACTCAGGCCAGCCATATCTGTTTTAAGTTTGGGTTAAAGTGAACATAGAAAGAGTTCCAAGAAGGCAGTGCCTAGCGATGGTAACTCACTAATGAAATACACCTACAAGAGTAGAGGTCAAGCAGAATCAGAGAGGACAACTGCAGTGAATTCTAAGGCTGACTTTTGGTTTTGTTTTGAGGTTTTTTTTGGTTTGTTTGTTTTCCTAGAGTTTGGGGAGTTTGCAGGGTAATATCTTTCTGACCAACTGTGAGTCCCCACCCTCACACAGAGAAGGGGAATTTGTAAACTACTCGCTTAGATGGAACTAGCACTGCTGCCAACACATGGGTCAAACCCACAAGCCTAATATTATAATGACTATGGGGTTACCTTCAGTTACCCTAAAGCAGTTAGAGTACGTACTTCTTAGCTCATGCCAGAAGTCAAGGAAGTATGATCTCATGTTAGATATGAAAGAAATACGATGGGCGTAGGACCATATATTTTAGTCTTATGTTGACATGTTAAAGAAATACAATCAAGTAAAATATTCTTGCGATCTCTACAAGATGCCTATGTTAGGACAGGATATGTCTTATACTTTCTGTCTCCTGCCTCACTTTTGGCTTCAGTCTCACAGCTTCACACATCACCTCTTCATGGTCACACTGACTGGCTTTCAATCTTTCTTTCTGCAACTTGATACCTTATGAATGACACTAATAAAGTAGTAACGAGGCCTGCTTGGACCATGGTTACAGTGTCCTCTGAGTGTCTCAATGGCTCAGCACAGTGAAATAAGTCACAGACTATCAATTTCTTAGGAAACCCACCTCAAATCCCACCTAGGGCCAGGGATTTAGCTCAGTGGTTCAGGCATCTGCCTAGCAAGCACAAGGTCCCCAAGTTCCATCCCTGGTAACCACATACCACAATACCCAGCATGGTGGTTCATACCTGTAATGCCAGCACTCAGGAGGCAAAGGTAGGAGGATTGCTGTGAGTTGGAGGCTTGCCTGGGCTACAGAGTAAGCTTAGAGCCAGCCTGAACTACAAAGCTAGACCCTGACTCAGAAAAAAAGGTGGGGGGAGCCCTGGAGACTCCCTCCTCAAATGAAGGGGTTATTCATTTCCAACTATGAGCCAAGATGGGTGGGATCTTCCTGATCCTTGGGTTGCCTTCAGCTATCTTTCTTAATGTCCTGATATAAAGTTCTTTACTTCTTTTTAATGATAGTCTTTTCACTAACCATTCTTTCTGTGGTCCCCAACTTTATAAGTACATCCTTCTGGCCAAATTGTGAACTTTTTGTGATTTCACTCTTATTTTTCTCCTAATTTTTATTGTAGATTTAGCCAAAAGCAGACAGAAATACTCATGTAACAGTCTGAATGTTGGTCTCCCTTTAAATTTCCTCTGTCAGATTAATTAATCCACTGGCCTTGATCTCAGTCTTCCACAAAGGTTCAGGATATGAGCCAAAGATAAATTTTCCACCAGGGTTTAATAAACACAACTTCTACTTAACATACTACTGGAATACTTGTTCCTATCTGATACCATCTGAGCCTGGTCTTTACAATCCTCATTCCTTTCAGAATTCTGATCTTTTGAGTTCTATTCAGAATCTCCCATCAATTTCTGCTTATTCTGCTTACAGAATTCTAAATTTCTCTACCTGGCATCTCCACCAAACTCGTCCAGCTAACCACTTCCAAATGCTTTTAAACCACCTGGTTAGGCATGTTCACAGCAATGACCCCACATCTATTGTACTCAGTTTCTGTTTTAGTCACTTTCTTGTCCCTGGGACAAAACATCTGACATTCGTAACGTAAAGAAGGAGGTTTATTTGGTTTACAGTTTCCAGTGGGTTCAGTCCAAAGCTAGTAGGCTCTGAGCCAGAAAATGGACAGCAGAAAGGTCTGACAGAGATCTCTGTCCAACCATTGTAGCCAGGAAACACAGAGCAGGATGGATCCAATGACAAATATTGTACCCCATGAATCAGTCACCTTCTAAATTCCTGAAACTTTGGGGAGACATTTTAGATCTAAACCACTATACATCCTATGACCCAACCCCTATATCTTCTTGCTCTCCTTTCTTTTGTCTAATAATAATCTCCCTTTTATTTTTGTGCTATCTTTTTATTAGATTACACACATTAGGGAGAATATATATCTTCATTTTCACAAAAATTTTGTTGTACTACTCCATTGTGTGTATATATCCATTCATTTAACAATATTGTGACTACAGTACATTGTGCCACAACAAACACAGTATGCTGATTTGAACTTCTTTGGTTCTACATCAAAGAGTGATACAGCTGGATCAAACAGTAATTCTATTTTTAGTTTTTTTAGGAAACTACATATTGATTGATATAGTAGTTCTATTAATTTACATTTCCACCAGCAGTGTAAAGGGTTCCTTTTTCCTATCCTTGTAGATTTATTGTGCTTTTTATTCTTGGTAGCCATTCTGATGAAGGTAAGGTGAAATCTCAATGTAGTTTTAATTTTCATTTTTGTAATGATAAAGATATTGAACTTTGAAAAATACTTTTATTGGCCATTTGCACTTCTTTTGAAATATGTCTGTTCAATTCTTCCCCCATTTATTGAGGTATTTGATTTTTTTGGTGTTAAGAGTTTTGAGTTCTCGGGCAGGAGGGTTAGCTCAGTGGTTCCGGCGCCTGCCTTGTAAGTGCAAAGTCCTGAGTTCGATCCCCGGAAACCACATACAATGCTGGGCGTGGAGACTCACACCCACCAACCATCAATATCACATACCACAGTGCTGGGCGTGGTGGCTCACGCCTGTAATCCCAGCACTCAGGAGGCAGAGACAGGAGGATTGCTGAGTTTGGAGCTTGCCTAGACTACATAGTGAGCTCAGAGCCAGCCTGAACTACAAAGCGAGACCCTGTCTCAAAAAAAAAACAAAAAAGTTTTGCGTTCTCGCTATAACACATCATCTTCATCTGCATAATAATTGTACCTACTTGAGAAGGATATTATGAAGGAAAAACTAACCTAAGACTCACAAAGTGCTTAGGACAGTAATTGATACATAGCAAGAGCTCAAAAAATGTAGCTAATAGTATAAGAAGTACTTGAACTGGTTTTTATCCTAATAGCCCAGAGAGTTGCATCTGGCACATATTTGCCTGCATTTCTCAAAAACAAGCCTGCCCATAAATTAATTTCATGATCTACTTAAGAATATACTTAGGAGCAAACTCATCCTCATGGGCCTATTCAGATGATGCAGTTAAATTAGAAGTCAGAGTTTTACTAAGATTATGCTAGAATCCTTCTTCTATGAATGAAGTCTTTGGCTGGCAATACATACTTTAATTTTTCCAAAATAAATATTAGAACTTTGCCTTCACCACTCATTTTTGCCCAAGTTTGTGACATTGGTTGCTCAATTTTTCTTTTAACGGAAATTGACTCTCCCTGGCTTAAACAATGACTCACCCATGTGCCAACACTGCCTTTCCCCAACACTCATTACCCGTTGCCTCTGCCAATTTCAGAGGCAGCCTCAGAAGAAAGAATCCACCCATGACCCTTCAAAAGTAATAGGGAATAAGATCCTTTTGCCTTTCAGGGTAACTTTTGCCAGACTAAGGCCATAAAGTTTGTGAGTTTGTTTCTCGTATCACTTTTATTAAAAATGCTGAATTTCCTAAATAGAACACAGATATGCAAATACCTATCTTTTCTTTGATATGAGCACCTATAGAGATATAAAGGAGCTCTAGAATGTATGATAGTTTTTGTAGAATGGGAAATATCCAAAAGGAATTTGGTGTGGGAACGTAATGAGGGGAGTGAATAAATATGATTTTTAAAATAATAAAAGAGTATGTATATAGGGAGTAGGGAAGGGGTGAGTGGACAGGGATGTGGGTAAAAATGAGAATTGACCTGTGTCACATATTGGTACAAATTCCCCCATGTTGTGTGTGATTGTGAGCTGTGTATATAATGTACCAATAAAGTTTACTGAATAATGAAAGAAAAAAACGCTGAATTTCCATAACATTAAGAATCAGTGCTGTAAGCAGTTTCTAGATAATTAGATTATAAATAGACTGGATTTTAAGAGAAGTTCTCTGATGGATGGAAATAATCCATGACTTTCTAGAAGCGTTAGGCTCATTTTTATTAGGCCTTCAGAAAGCCAAGGATTTGAACTTTACACAGTATAGTGCAAAGAGTTCAGAGTGGAGGCCTTAGCACCAAGCCTCAAGCCTATCTCTTACTCACCATGAGACATTAAGATAATAATATTTGTGCCATTGACCTCCAAAGGGTCCCGATAATGAGCCAGGGTAATTATTCATGTTTGTGCCCATTCTGTGAACATGCTCACATGCTCTAGTCACAAACCACTATCACAGCATACACCTGCCAAAGCCATGGACAATTCTCTGGTATGATATCCCTCAGAGATGGGCCTGATATAAATACCCATTAAAGTGCTGTTGTTCATGTTTAAAGATACTGCTCACTGATGAGGAGATGTTCCATCTTAAATTTAGTTCCAAGGAACATTTAACATTTATCAAAATTTTGTAGGATTTATGTGCCATGGAAAATTATGTAATTTTATTTCACGTTTTGATTTTAATGTAGAAAGCTTAGAGCCAAGATCAATGAAAAAGTGTTAAATTAGCACACCCTAGGTGCCTGGGAACATCTATTCCTGTTGTTCCTTTTAAAGTATGAGCTCTGCTGTTATTTTTAATCTCTTATACATTACATTGAATTTTAGATGAGGACTCACATTCTGTCCTAAGAAGAAGTAAAAATTACGGCAATATCAAGGATGGATGACTGGAGGAAAGATGCATCATCATTTGCCCTGAAGATTTTCCAGAAGAAAACAGAAACCTGTCCAAGAGGTTAGATAGCCATTTGCCTGGAGTTACTTTTCAGGGTATCTTGTGACTTAGTGAGTTTCACAATCCATCATATTCCTGTGGGATTGTGTCAAACTGAAAACTAATACTGGGCGATCTAGTCACCCAAGAAGTTCACAGCCCAATCAAGGGCTTGTTTCTCAATTCCAGCACATTCCACACTGGAACCTGGTGAGAAAGGTCCAAAGCTGGCTCCTTTCCCAATCACTTGGGCTGATGATGTTGAGGACAGAAGAGCCCAGGGACTACATCAGCATGCTTGTTTTGGTTTGGCATATTTCCAGAGCACTACTCTAAAACTATTTTGTAATAAATTATCAAACATTTATTGTATACTCACTATTACCAGTAATACGTGATAAGGAATGTAAACACAAAAGAAAGGAGCAATTCCATTCCCTGGAAGTCCATGTGTTATGCTGGAAAAGATGCCCAGTGCTGATATGACCACAGTGGAGGACAGAATAGTATAAGAGTTTCATGGGAAACATAAGTCAACTCTCAGACAGGAATCCAGAAGACCAGCTAGTAAAGGATATAGGACAGAGTTCATAGCATACACTGAAGTCAGCCACTGCCTGGCTCATGCTGCCTATTCTCTTGCTTACAAGACAGGTGATGCTGACGCTGTGCATCTCTTACCCTCTCTCTGATTCAATTATCTACAGAGTCTAAATAATAACAGTACCTACATCTCTGTATTATTATGATAAGTAAATGAATTGATGACTGTAAAGCACTTGAAATGTGCCAAACATGGAGTACATGCTAAGGTGAAAGGAAGAAGTGACCATGCCATCAGGGGAGAACTAAAGGGACTGAAAAGAAGGCAAGTGACCAGTCCAATCTCCTGGTTGATCACAACCTATACTAAAGAGTCTAACAATATTTTCTAGGAGCAAGATCCTAAGAGATAGGTGGCTCTTACCTTCTGACAGATAGTTAATCCTATCACCTGGAAATGCCCCTGTTTTCACTGAGCAACAACTCTGAATTAAATACTGAGTTTTGTCAAAAGAATACGTTAAGGCTGTTAAAATAAATTCAAAATATTTTTTTCATTTATTGTCTGACATTCTGATTTAGTCTCTACCAGTTACTTCAAATATAAAGGGAAAAGCATGCTGGTGTTCCCAAATAACATACGGGGAGAAGAAGAACTGGAAAGGGAGGGGGATGCAATGCACAAAAGAGATCGCTACCTCCAAACTGCTCTTTCAAACTTCACTCATGACCAGAACCTCTTACACACAGCAGGGACAGGTCAGAATTTTACAGGTGTAGTCCATGTTGGAAGCACTTAGCCCTTAACTAGAGGTCCTAGGCTCACAACTGTCTCAGCAGAGCCATCTAGTTGTTCTAAATAATAAACTATGGAGATTAAGGATGGATGGATGGAAGAAGGGTAGATGGATGGACAGATACATAGATACATATATACATACATACATATATAGGTACCTAGATGTATCTTTTTAAGTATCAAGAAAATATTTATATTCTCAAATATTTTCTCCATTCCTGCATTCCACCATTAACACAATGCATAAGCCATATCCTTTGTTTGCATTGTCTAATACATATAAATCTTCTCAGAATTAGCAGCTCACTGTGTCCCGCCTGGGCAATGATCAGATAAAAAAACAAAGATGGTAGGAGTGGGAATGTGAAGAAAGCTTGGAACAGATCACTGGCAGAAAAGGAGGCAGGATAAGACCAAGCCAAAGTTTGTGCCCCCCACTGTTCTGCTGATACCTGCTCCTGGATCCTTCCTTGTCCAAATATCATCCTCTGACTTAATAGCAAGGTCAGAAAAGATTAACCACTCAGCCTTCACTTTTGCCTTTGTAAAAGGTATTTCAGAAAAGTGATGGCTGGACATGCTTCGCTTGCTAAGGCAGTCATATCTTGGTTAGCACACTTTTAATTGCCAGAGGAAGTAAATGGTTGAACTGTAATCATTCTTGACGTTGCTCTGAACTACCCAAGCTGCAAGAAGGGAAGTGAAAGTGAAAATAACCAATGAACAGCACTGTCATGGGCATTTCAAACCCGATACCATCAGCCATCAGGGTAAAAAACTGGCTAAAGGCCACGTGCTAGTCAATCCTGGAAGAGCAAGATATAGCAACATATGTTCACTTAAAAATGGAAAACTGTAATTCATTTCCAAAGTAATCATTTCTAACCCATTTCTGCCCCAACTTTTTATGTGCCTCTGAACTTCTGGGGTATATTTACAGCACAAAACTTTCTTTCCATGTCTGTGTTCATGCTGTGTTTTATTTGCATTGCAGAGTATCACTGTAACCCTCCCAGTTCTTATAAATTGAGTTTATTCTGAGATGACAGAAATGGAACAGAAGTAGTTCCCTGCTGTGACTTAATGCTGTAAGAGTTTATTTCTTTTTTTTTTTTTTTGGGAAATTATATTGATGGGCCAGTCAAGGGAAAAAGAAATGATAAAAGCCCTCCCTACACTCCATGCTTGCTTTCACTCTTATCTTTTTCCAGATGAATTCAGATCAAACAGGAACACAAGATAATTGAGAACAAGATTTCTCTCTGCTCTATAACTTGAAAAGAAAAAGTAGAAGGACAATAAAGAAAGAAAAGTTGAACCTATGCTCTCTTGCAGGTGTGTACTTTGAAAGGGTGGTATCCAAGAGCTCCAGAGGCTGGGAGGAGCCAGGATCCCAGTGAGACTGACAGCTGCAGCTCCAGCCCAAGCTGTGAGTGTCTGTGCCCCTGGCTCTCTCCCAGAAGCAGATCCCATCCCACCCCACTGGCCCTATATCTGTGGTGCATTACTCCCCTGGGAGCCCATGCACCCTTTTTCTAGATGTGGACCATGCATTCTCCACTCCTCAGGGTCCCGCCACCTCCTCCTTCACTCCTTCATTTAAACCTCACCATAACTGAACCACATAGGCACAGACAGCTCACCTTGTCCTGAAGTGCTAAGGATTCCCACCTGAATTAACCTTGTCTTTCCAGGTACACTGAAGGATCTCTTTGTCTCAGTCCTCACATTCTCCAGTTTGGTTTCTACCAGAAAAAAAAAAAAAAAAAACTAAATATAACAACTTGAAGTACAATGAGCTTAACTACAAGGAAATATAGTTGATTTTGTTTCAGTTTTGGAAAAAAAAATAGTAATTATGAGGATCAGTGTTAATGAACTAGGCAGTAGTGACAATCCACAATGTATATACCAATTAAAATATCAAATTGAGGCCCGTCATGATGGCTCACACCTACAATCCCAGAACTCAGGAGGTAGAGGCAGGAGGATTGCCGAGTTTGAGGCTTGTCTGAGCTACACAGTGACTTCAGAGGGAGGCTGAACTACAAAACAAGACCCTGTCTCAAAAAAATAAAAATAAAAATAAAATAAAATTGAGCCCAGCATGGTGGCACATGCCTGTAATCCCAGCTTTTGGGAGTCAGAAGCAGGAGGAGTTCAAGGCTAGTCTATGCTACAAAGCATGACCCTGTCTCAAAAAAAAAACAAAAAATAAAATAAAATAAGACATCAAGTTGTACCCTTTATATATATATATACAATTCCTATTCGCCAATAAAACCACAATAAAGCTGGAGTAGAAAAGAAATATAATGGTGGTTCTGGTAAAGCAGAACTCTATCACATGTGAAAATATGCTTTTAATCACTACCGCAGAAACTGACTTTCTCCAGTCCGCCCCTTCCTACTTGCAGCACCATAAACAGCACCTTGGAACAGCTGTTTGTTTGAAAAGCACTGGAACAGGCTCTCAAATTAAGGCAAATACCCATTCATTCTAGAAGAAAAGGGGAACTAGGTGCCTCTGTCTTAGCAAGAGCCAGGAATCATTGTTAGAGTTTCCTGTGGCTTATGTCTGCATCTGCTAATTCACTCCAGGGCTCTGGAACCATCTCATATAAGGAGGAAATTCTGAGAGTGCCTCTGGCATTTAAAATTAATCAGACCATTGACTACAGTGGTCAGGAAAGGAGAATGGTTAGCTCTAAAAGAACTGGCACCATCCCTGGGGAGTGTTCATCAGTTCAGGACTTGCTCCATTCTGGGCAATGCTGGGGCCAGTGCTGGTGGGTTCAACAGAGCTCAGCTCCTCCACTGAAAAAGAAACTTGTGGAAAATGGCTGCTCATCTCACTGTGGACTGAGTTGTGTCCTCCCAGTGTTCACATGTTATCTCCACTATGACTATGCTGCAAGAAAGCCTTTAAAAGAATATTAAAACCGGGCCGGAGAGTTAGCTCAGTGGTTCCGGCGCCTGCCTCGCAAGCACAAGGCCCTGAGTTCGATCCCCAGTAACCACATATAATGCTGGGCGTGGAGACACGCCCACCAACAATCAACGCCGCTTACCACAATGCTGGATGTGGTGGCTCACGCCTGTCATCCCAGCACTCGGGAGGCAGAGACAGAAGGATTGCTGGGTTCGCGGCGGCTTGCCTGGGCACCATAGTGAGCTCAGGGCCAGCCTGAACTACAATGCGAGACCCTGCCTCAAAAAGCAAAAAAAAAAGAATATTAAAACCATCTTAAAAGAGGTCATACACAAGGGCCCTGATTTGACAGAATTGATGCCCTTCCAAAGAGAAAAGAGTAAGTATTCTTTTCCACCCTCCCCCATCTCTCTCCCTCTCTCTATACGTGACCAAAAGTGGCCATCTGCAAGCCAAGGAGAGAGCCCTTACCAGCACCCAACCTGCTGGATCTTGGTCTGAGACTTTAGCCTCCAGAACTCTCGAAAAAGATTGCTGTTAAATCACCACGGTATTTCACTATGGCTCCTCAGGCTACCTAAAACAAATATATTCGGTTTCTTTGCTGGATAAGAAAACTGAACTCAGAAATGTACAAAAGAACATAAAGTCAGTGTATAGCAGAGCCAGCATCCCACTGCATATTCTTTCCATTTTGACAAGATGAAATTCTCATTTAAAAATCATTCAGTTTGATCCATGCTGTCATAAGAAAGCTGTCAAACAATAATGAGAAATGTACAAGTCATAATGACCTTAGGTTGCCCAGATAGTGAAACAGGAAGGTATATCAGGAACTCTTATGAATGAGTAAATAAATTCCTCCAGGTTGGAGCCAGCAAATCTTCATGAGAGAAGTAAAAATCTCTTCCAGAATATCTTTGGTGTGCAGATGAAGAAACTGGTACAGAGACAACAAATAAACTGCCCAAAGTCAAAAAGAGATAAAGTTAAAGATCTCTGGCTTCAACCACTATATATGTATGACTCCCTGAAACAGCTAGAAGGGACCAAAGTGGTGGTGAGGAGGGTGGGAAGAAGGAACAGGCCAGCAGGAAATGAAGGGGCAGTGGACAGCAAAGACTTTCAGCCCCACTATAGACCATCTACTCTTCGTGGTGCTTTCAACCAGCTGGGCCTATGATGTATTTCTCATCTGGATTCAAATTTCTCTACGTCCAGAGCCCTACCTTCATTATCTTGATACGTACATAGCCCATGGACAATGTTTGTACATACAAAGAGCTGAGTAGATGCTAATGTATTGAGTTGCTAAAATTATTGACAAAAGCATTGTGTTTGTGCATATTTCTGTCCTAGAGCACATGAAAGGATGCATTTGTCAAAGAGAGATGTAGAGTCATCATGAGTGGCACTCCTGCTGTCACAGCACATTCCCACATGGACAGCACCACCCCTTCATTCTCTAGACAGCCTGAGGGAAAAGAATAATTTTTTTTTTTTGAGACAGGGTCTCGCTTTGTAGTTCAGGCTGGCCCTGAGCTCACTATGGTGCCCAGGCAAGCCGCCACGAACTCAGCAATCCTCCTGTCTCTGCCTCCCAAGTGCTGGGATGACAGGCGTGAGCCACCACATCCGGCATTGTGGTATGTGGTGCTGATTGTTGGTGGGCGTGTCTCCACGCCCAGCATTATATGTGGTTACCGGGGATCGAACTCAGGACCTTGCGCTTGCAAGGCAGGCGCTGGAACCACTGAGCTAATCCTCCGGCCCCAAAGAATAACATTTTTAACAGTGCTCTTTCCATGAAGTTCTTTTTTTAAATATGCCATCTCAGTTAATTCTCACCAACCCTGAGTGACAGGTAACTAAAAGCAGAGATACTCCAACTATACAGGCTCAGAAACTGAGGCATCAGAGAAGGAAAGGATGCATCCTAGATCATTTAGTTACCTAGTAGCAAAGGTAGAAATTATAATGGCACACCCGCTTTGGTAAGACGTAGTTTGGCACTGTTTCCTGTATATGCAGATACATTACCTGGATACAAATGTATTTTTCATTCTTAGACTCATCTGCTTTGGTCCACGAGTGCCCTTCCTCAGACTGCAGATATGCTGAAGAAGGACTTGAGCAAGGCAGATGGCATGAAGCTTTGCTAGTCAAATTCTCATTGCCCTCGCCAATAGCGAGCAGCAGCAGCACTCAGGAGCTGGTTAACAATGCAGACTCTTGGGTCTGTCCCAGACATACAGAATTTAAATGATTGTTTTCACCACATTCCAGTTGATCTATGTATAAGTAACATTTTACAAATCATCAGTCTAGGAGATGTGCCCGTAAGGGCAATCATTAACAGAAATAAAGAAGCAAAATGTCTTCAGGTGTGTTCTGTAGAGTTAAGTGAATATTTTATGCATTTGACTATGTTCAGATATTGACTTGGCAAGTGTCACCAGGGACATGCACATGACAAGAATGAAAAGACACCAGCAGGAGGTTTGGACTAAGTAGATAATTTACAAACTCCAAGCAGCATATACCAGCAAATGCATAGGTAAGTGCTCCATGCCTGACAGTCTCTCCCATGTGGGAAACCTGGGGGTGGGGACACCCACCCAAAGAGACATATGCTGGGCTTTTCTGTACATGGCAGGGTTGGCAGCACCACTGTCTTTTACGTACTTCTGCACTGGGCCCCTGTGAAGCTTGGTGTTCTACGTGCACAGACTCAGCTCTGTTTGTGTATGCTAGAAAAGCCACTCTTCCGTACAAGATGCCACTACCCAAGCTGATTTTTTGGAAGCTGCCACATCCTGACTAGACAGGTGGGGACTGAGTTGTACTTGGCCACCTCTCCCCACCCCGACACTCCATACCAGTTTTCATGCCAGAGGAACTTTGAATTAAATACTACTTTTTAGTTTTCACTTTTTGTAAATTGTCTCTAAAGCATTACGTCCAGCCTATCACAGGCAAAATTGTTTAGTTAGGGGTGGGGGAACATACTTGTAATCTCAGCACTTAGAAGGCTAAAGCCGGAAGATCATCATGAGTTTGAGGCCACCTTGTACTACACACCAAGACCTTGTCTCAAAACAAAACCAGGGAAGATGGTTGAAAGAAACAGCTTTTAAAATTTCTCTAAAATACCTAAACATTTTAATTGGTTTCTCTGCCAATAAAAGCACTTGCTAAATTAATTAGAATTTGCTGATTAACTTTTATGGTGTTAGAGTGGGTTGAAGAGTTTCTCCCCAAATTCATGTTCATCTGGAACTTCAGAATGTGTCCTTCTTCAGAAAGTGTCTTAGTAGATAAGAGAAGTTAAGCTGAGGTCCTACTGACCCAAAGACCTAAATTCATTGATTGCAACCACTAGGAACCAGGAAAAGGAAGGATAACATTCACCCCTTCAGTCTTCTGGGGCCCATGATGTTATCAACTTAGTGTTTGACTTCTGTCTCAGAACTATATGAAAATTCTGCTATGTTAAGCAGCCAGTCTGAAGTACTTCATTAATCCTAGGAAGCTGAAACAATATTTACCAACCAATGTTGCCAGCATCATTTTCAGGGCTTACCATGCACCTTACACTGCTCTGAACACAAAAAAACCTTTTAAAGGAGGTATTGTCATTTTATATATGAAGAATTAGCATGAAGAGATACATTAAATATCGTGCCCACCTTTTTTCTCCAGCTTAGCAGTGGGTGGGCAGGTTCTAACCTAGATAGCTGAGTTCTAGAGCCCCTGAAAGGACTCTCCAAACAGAAGCTTTAGCAGTTGAGAGGGCAAGCTGAGATGAATCGATGAAAGAGATGCCATGAGGAACAACAGATTATTGAATCATAAACAGAATTAAATCTAGTCATTAACAACAACATGGGTGGAACTAGAGGATATTATGTTAAATGAAATAAATCAGGGACAGAAAGACAGATACAGCTTGCTCTGACAAACATGTGAAGTTAAAGTTGAGCTCAATGAAGCAGAGAACTGGAGAATGATTAGCAGAGCCTGAGAAGGATGTAGGGGAATGAGGGCTGGAGAGAGGGCAGCTAATGGGTACAGAATATAATTGGATAGGTGGAATCATTTCTAATGTACTACATCCCAATAGGAGAACAATAGTTTATAAATATTGAATATTTTAAACAGATAGTAGAATCTTCAATGTTACCAGCATAAAGAAATGATGTATGTCTGGGGAAAATTATTATGTCATTTACTTTGATCTGACTGTAGAGATGTACTGAAATGCCATCTAGAACCCATAAATAGGGACAATTACTGTTTTAACTAAAATACATATTAATAAAAATAATTTTTTTTAAAGTGAGAGGGTAAGAACACATCTAATGCTATGTCTTTGCTCTGGCTTCACCCTACTGATGGAGCAGAAATAAATCCTAGGAACAAGATCCATAGGAATCAGTAGGAAATCAGGAAGCTTAGTCAGTCAGTAGTAGAAATTAGTGCTATTTGCTTTCTAGGAAATGCAGTTATTAGTGAGTACTCTCAATTAGAAAAAGAAAAAAATGAAATCCTCTAAGGAAATCAGCTAAACTGAGAAACTCAAGGGCTGTGTAGCCAACATGCCTGAATGTCAGCAGGACCAGCACTTTAGAGCATTCTCAGAGAACTGAAGATTTATTCTCACACTTAGAGAACAATGAATGGACTCAGCAGCAGCAGGGAGAGCAGTACCATGTAGAGAGTAGTCTTGCTGAGTTTAGATACATAATTCTTTGAATATATTTCCTTTCAGCATGTTCTAGAATTTACTGAAAATCATTTCTAAAATAACTGTATTAATGTACAGAGCAAGTTGGTAGAAAAAGAAGTAGGACAGCTGTCTAAAATCTTTCAAATATCCACTTTCAAAGAGGACATTGTTGTACCACACACTATAAAAAACAAGAATACCATGTGGCTGCAGACACTTCTCACTGTTAACACAAAGCCCAAGGTTTTAAAAAGATGTGTATCCAATAGACACAGTCACCTTCTCAGCCTTGTGTCATCAAGCTGGATAATCGATGTTGTGAGATCATCTTCTGTATTTAGGTATTTAGAAACATCCCTGGCTCTATTCACCAGATGCCAAGAATACTCTTGCTCCAACAGCCAAATTGTATCATTCCTGGGGACAAAACTGCACCTCCACAGAGGTGAGAACTGATAACCTGAATAGTCAGTGTCGTGGCTTGTGTTTAGATGTCCCGCTAAAGCCTCATGTGCTCATAGGTGGGGCTTTCTCAGAGGTATCTGGATCTACAGTGTATGACACTGATTCATGATTCAGTGCTAGGCTCAAGGGCACTAGGACTAAGGGTGTGAGTGCTACTTGCCATAATTATCCTGGATAAAAGGGGCAGAAAGACAATATTAAGGTCCCTTATTTGGTGCTTTTCCCTGCCATGAACTCTTTCTCCTCTGTGACACTGGCCTGCCATGCCACTCTGCCTTGGAAACTACCAACTATGAACTAAAACCTCTACAAACTGTAAGCCAAATAAACCACTCCCCCTTTTACTTTGAGTATCAAGTATTTTCCCTCAGCAATGAGAAAAATAACTAAGAAGTCATCTTTTCATTGCTGGCATAAAAAAAAAATCTCACAAGCACTATTCAAAGGAGAAAAGGGTTCTTTTGGCTCATGATTTCAGAGGTTTCAGTCCAGAGGTTTCAGTCCATGAAAGAAACTTTATAGTAGAAGGACACTGTGGAGGATTACTGTTAATCTTATCAGCTGAGAGACACAGAAGAAACAAAGAGCCAGACAAGGAGGAAGGAAACAGGGCCAAGAATAGACCCTTCTAGATTAGCCCCTCCCAGGGACCTAATTCCTCCATCCAGGCCTCACATCTTAACAGCATGCCCAGCTATGAATCCATCCATGAATGAGCCCACTGATAAGGTTACCACTTCCGTGATCCAATCATCTTTCAAAAACTCTGAACATTGCTGCGCTGGGAATTAAACTCTCAATATATGAGTCTTTGGGGACACTTCAAACCTAAACCACAATAACTATCAACTTGGGAAATTTTTGTGCTTATCAGCTTTACTAAAGTGCTGGAGGAGGACAATGGGAGACGATAATTCTCTTATTTTGTCTCACAGACCCTTAGACCAGGTTCAACCACCAACCACTACACTGTTTTTTGCCATATTTCTTTCTCTCTTTTCTTCTCTGATATTACTCTTTTCTTTGTTCTACTCCTCACCTTTTCAATTCTAATTTTCTGTGTTTTTTTCTCTTTACTTGACCTTAAAATGTTGCTGTCCCAAAGCATTTGTTCTTATTTCCTTATTGGGCTTTCCTTGATGCACCTGAACTGCTGAAAGAAAATAAATGATGTTGCAGAAGAAGTCTGGGCAAAAAATTCAAGGCAGGGAACATCATAACCCTGGACTTCAAATTATATTATAAAGCTACAATAATAAAAGCAACATACTACTGACAAAAAATAAAATAGATTCATGGATCAATGGAACAGAAGATACAGAAAAAACTCTAGGCACATTCAGCTATGTTTGTTTTTTGTTTATTTGTTTGTTTGTTTTTTGAGACAGGGTCTCGCTTTGTAGTTCAGGCTGGCCCTGAGCTCACTATGTAGCACAGGCAAGCCTTGAACTCAGCAATCCTTCTGCCTCTGCCTCCCAAGTGCTGGGATTATAGGCTTGTGCCACCATGCCTGGCTCAGCTACATTATTTTTAACAAAGAGGCCAGATCACTTTGCTGGAGGAAAGATACTCTAACAAACATGGTACAGGGAAAATTGGCTGTCCACATCCTGGAGACTGAACCTAGACCTATATCTCTCATCACACACTAAACTAAAACTGAAATGAATCAACTATCAAACATCAGAACAGAAATATTTAATCTGCTGAGAGACAGAATAGATAAAACTCTCGAAAACACAGGTGTAAGCAAAGACTTTTTGAACAAAACCCAAGAATAAACAAATGAGATCATCTAAAATTAAAAAATTTCTCCATAGCAAATAAAGACACCACATGAAGAGACAACCTACACTAACAGAGCGAAAAAGATTTGCCAGATACTCCTCAGACAAAGGACTAGTATCTAGAATATATAAAGAACTCAAAAATATTAGAGGGCTGGAGGGTTAGCTCAGTGGTTCCGGCGCCTGCCTCGCAAGCTCAAGGTCCTGAGTTCGATCCCCGTAACCACATATAACGCTGGGCGTGGAGACATGCCCACCAACAATCTACACCGCATACCACAATGCCGGACGTGGTGGCTCACGCCTGTAAACCCAGCACTCGGGAGGCAGAGACAGGAGGATTGTTGAGTTCGTGGCGGCTTGCCTGGGCACCATAGTGAGCTCAGGGCCAGCCTGAACTACAAAGCGAGACGCTGTCTCAAAAAAAAAAAATTAGATACCCCTCAAAATTTAAAGACACTTCAAAAATGGGCATCTGAAATGAACAGACACTTCTTAGTCAAACAAATACAAATGGCAACAAATACATGAAAAAATGTTCAGCATCACTGGCCATTCAAGAATATAAACTAAAACAATGAGACTCCATGTCACTCCAGAAACAACAGCCATCATCGAAAAAGAAGAAAAACCAACAACAAATGCTGGTAAGGCTACGGGGAGAAAAGAAACCTTCTCCATTTTGATGGCAGAATAAACTGATACAACCTCTATGGTAATCAGTATGGAGATTCCTTTAAAAACTACAAGTAGAAATTCAACTTGATATGCTGTTTCCCCTCTGGGTATCTTCCCAAAAGACTTAAAGACATCATATAGCAATAATATATGCATACCTATGCTTATAGCAGTACAATTCATGAAACTATGTCTTGGAAACAGCCTATATGTCCATCAATAGATAAATGAATTTTTTAAATGCACCATGTATACACAGTGGAGTAGAGTTCTATCATACAAAAAGGATAAACTGGCCAGGTATAGTGGCTCACACCTGTAATCCCAGAACTGAGGAAGGAGAGGCAGGAGGATTGCTGTGAATTTGAGGATAGCCTGGACTACATAGTGAGTTCAGGGCCAGCCTGAACTACAAAGCAAGATCCTGTCTTTAAAAAAACTGAAAAAATAAAAAAAGAAAAAAGGGATAAACTTGAGTCACTGTAGGAAAATGAATGCACCTTGAGACCTTAATGTTAACTGAACTCAGACACACAAGCTTAAGTATCACATGGTTTCTCTTATATGAAAAACTCAGCATACATGTAAAGTACAAAACAAAACACAAATAAAGGAAAAAAGACAAAGAAAAAAAGGTATTGTAACCCAGTGTAGACAATATATCCAAAAAAAGTAATCTTTTAACACGAAAATCTGCCATATGCTCCAGCAATCCTACTTACACATATTTATCAAAAAGAATTGAAAACTAGATTTCAAACACACATTGATTTTATTCAAATAACCAATAGCTGGAAACAACCTATGTCAATGGAGGAATGAATGGATAAATTGTAATGATATGGGAAAAATAACTCTCAACTTGTCAGGTATCAGATATGCCATGTTTGTGGTCTCATAATATTGAAGAATTAAATCTCAAACTTAAAAGGAAGAGAGTTTTATTGAAAATAAGATGAAAAATAACTCCTAAATTTTCCAGTGAGTGGCTACCAAGGGTCTTTGTCAGGGGTAATTTTATGGCAAAATCACAAGATGGGTGTGACACGGGTCACACCACAATCAACCTATAGATTTCAAGTATAGTCACTAAGCGAGTATTGACCCAATAGGAAGATAAGACACATAGCAAGGGTACATGGGAAAAACAAAGGCATTCTCAGAAAACAACAGGTCCAGATGTTCTGGTCAACCCCCATGTATCTGATGCCTCCCTTAGCTCCCTGGACCACGTGATGCTAATCACAGTCCCCTCTCAAGATGTTGTTTGTCTCTAGGGAAACTTGTAAGCCTGATTATCTTATCTCCTGCTTGGATCCTTGCTCTCTTTGGATTTCCCTCCAGCCATATCTTTGTGTATCTCATTTTCTATGCTGACTTCCTCAAGGGCTCCATCTCTATAACTGCATATTCATTTCTATATGACTTAGCTATCTACAATAGTGGTATCTACATATGAAAGGATACTGTTCAGCTTCAAAAAAAGAAAATTCTCTCGCACAATAAAACATGGACACTAAGTGAAATATGACAGTCACAAAATAATACTATGTGATTCCACTTATATGAGGTAAGTAGACAAACTCATACAAACTAAAAAGAGAATGACATTACCAGAAAGATCGGTTAAAAAAAGGATTTATTGTGCAAAAGATCTAGACTTTCAGTTGGCAAAATGAAAAAGTCTAGAGACCTGTTGCACCACAATGAGAATATCCCAAACATTATAGAACCACCCCCAAAAACATAAATTTTATAATAAATGAATTTTACCACAATTAAAATCTTTAAATGAAGATACACAATTACTCTCTGTAAACCCTTCCCTGGCTCATTTTGTCTTTTTTTTTCTATTTAAAATTATCTTTAAAAGATTTTCCCTACTATACTCATTCTGCTCCAGGCAAATGCATCCTGGTCCTAAAGAATCTCTTCCCTGGCCTCTCTCCTTTGAGTACACGCAGCCTCTAAACTCACCCCTGGGGCACTCATGTTAAGTAACCACTGCCCATTTTTCCACATCAGCTCACCCTGAGACACTGTGAAGCCCTATACACACACTTCAGCAGTTGTTACCTCTGTTTCTCTGGGATAAACATGTCACCGTGTACCATCTATTGGCTCATTTATTAAAGCATTCATGAGGACCCAGTCCTCTCCCTAAGAGGAACACTATCAAATTATATTTTCTCCACCTTATTCCACCTGAAATAAATGCATCTACTCCCCCTTCCCCAAATCTTGTTTTTTTTGTTTGTTTGTTTGTTTTTTTAGGCAAGGTCTGACTTTGTAGTTCAGGCTGGCCCTGAGCTCACTATGCACCCCAGACAAGCCTCAAACTCAGCAATCCTCCTGCCTCTGCCTCCCGCATCTGGCTCTTTTTATAGTCTTTTCTCCTCACGACTTCTCAAAATAGTCTAGGCCTACCTTACTTAATGTTAGCTTTTCCTGTTTCATTTTCCTCATACTTCTTTCCCATAGCTATTTATTTCCAATGCTTGTCATCATTAGTTATCTACACCTGGAGGGCTGGACTACCCACTAAACTACTTTTAAAAGCCACATTGTAACTGAGACCAAGGATGATAAAGCAGGGGCCAGTGGAATTATTTATATACAGTTTAAAAGTTAACCCTAAACCCACTACTTTGAGCCACTGGAGAACAGGTTCATGAAAAATCTTCTCCTCTGTTTTGAAGTCAAAGCTTTATTACTCTTATTCAGTTCTAGGGAGGCCAACAGATAGGCAGCTTAATACAGTTCTCAGAAGAAACAAGGATGTCACACCTTGGGTGGGGACAAAAGGAAAAGCACCAGGATCAGTTAGGAGGCAGAGAGAGCCAAGAGAAGGTGTTAGTGACAGCCCTTAGTGTGGCTTTCATAGAAGGAACAAGAGGCACGGTAAGAAGAGTAGGAGCAAGCACAGTTAATTGGCTGGTTTGTATAATGTCAGGGGACACTGAAGAACATGGGTGTTCAAGAGTTATCTGGTGTCTTGTTCTATAGTGATTGGTTACAGAGATGTTGCCCGAAGTGTAAAAGCCTCATAAGGGGAAGGCTGGGGGCCGTGGTCTTGGGTTGACTGATTTTCACAGGACAGGTGCACTCACAAGGTCTCTCCCTGGTCTTTGAGGCCCCAGATGTCACAGTACCACAAGAGAATGGAAACAGAAAACAGCACTCTCCCCAAAACAGCATCAGGACTTTCCCCAATACCAGGAATGTGATGTGTGGCTGCAGGGAGGACAAAGAAGAAGAGGGAAAGAGAGAAACAAAGACAGAGAAACAGAGAGAGAGAGGAAAGCTAGCTGCTAATTAACTGGGGGGGGGTGACTCCCATGAAGATGATAAGAAAAATTCTCTCAGCTATGGATTAAAAATATCTATGAAATTTCTGAGAAGCCCGATACTAAAACATTTGCTTCAGATTTCTTTCTATATAGAGTGATAAATATACATTTTCCCCCATGAAGAATATTTATGAAAACTTTTCTGGGAAACGTCTTTTCACTAAATATAAGGTCTCTGGAGACAGCTCAGGAACGCAGTCTCCTGAATGTGCTGTCAATTGTGACTTGACAGTCTGAATTACCATATTTTTATATTGTAACTCACTTCCTTTAATGATATATATTTTCTCCTAATGGTGTGGAAGAGATGGAAACTGGCAGTTTTAATGGCGTGTGATGTATGTGCTCCCTAACCATTAAATGGGAGGTTTCACCTTGAACATGAAGCAGCTTTGGCTGGCCTTCGCTGGGGCCTGGGCTTTAGTGTGACCCTCAGCAGAGGTGACATTGGTAGTGACACAATGTGAGTACTATTTTCTTCATGCACAGTGGAGATGACCACACAGATGGCTTTGACTGGTCTCTCTCCCTCTCCCTCTCCTTCCCCCACTTTGAAGAGGTTCCAATTGCCCTCAATGTCAACTCAAATGGCTCCAGGGCAGGGTCATCCTGCTAAAGGAAAAGTGTGCCCCATGTGCACCTGATTTTGGAGAACAGACACTTAAAATGAACCTGAGGCAGTGCTGATACAACAGATTAACAGGGCACCCCACTGGGCAAGTAAGGGGAAACTATTACTTATTCCTTAGTACCCACATTTTGGTCCCCATTACACAGACTCAGCCAGTGAGGGAAAAGCTAGTCTAGAGTGGTAAGTGTTTGTTACCCAGTGTCCTGCTCCCCTCAGCTGACAATGTACCCCTCACTGTCTGCCCCACCACCTGCTGTGAATGTTCTTCTGTTTACAAGGATTAGAAAGGATGTGCTCTTATAGCCATAAGGGTCCTCTGTTCAGCTCTTTTCAAAGACACTTCAGGTGTGAGCCAAAAGGTAACAGAGGACTACCTGGGCAGGGCAGGGCACGGAATGGGTCTCTCTTCCAGCCCTACCATCTCCTCTGACCATCCATAAGACCTCAATGCTTCACTCTTTCTGGGTGACCACCAAGACAGTTGGGGATTTTGAGATGGGGCTGTCTGTTGCTGCCTCTCTGAGGTGCGCTGGCTTGGCCCCTAATGCCTGCACCCAAAACCTGCTGAGTACCATCCTAGACAATTGCTGCTCCTCACTCCTTCCTGCAAGCTCTGCTTCATTTCCCTTTCTTTCTTTCTTTTTTTACTTGCCCCTCTCCCTCCTTCTTGTGAATGAAAGTGCAAACTTCCCTCCAATACCATCAACACTCATTATGGTTTAGATTCAAAATGTTAGGTATATTTAAGTGATTTTTAAAATTATATATGTGTTTTATATAAGATGGAAAAACATCTTTGAGCTAGAGGGGTTGCTCAAGGAAACCTGACTGCATGAACATCAAAAAACTTCCACCCAGAAACTTAACCTCCTATCTGACTGTTGTAGACATTGGCCCTTAAGGAAATGTGGCCCTGAAATCAAATATGTAGGGACATGTAGAGGGGTACAGTAAATTAAAGAACATTTGTAAAAGCTTGAGTAAATGAGAAGGATATGTTAAGTAACTGTATTCATAAACTAAACATTGCAAAAAAACAGGAAGTCTCCCAGATGAATTTCAAGTTTTAATGCAATTTCAACCATATTCTCAGTCTCCTATCTTCAAACTTGGCAAATACAAATTCTAAAGTTCATCTAAGAAAAAAGCAGATGAGCCTATCAAAAGAAAACAGTAGGAAAAGCTAATTCGATTACATTTCATTTTCTTTTTAAGTTTATTTTTATTAGTACATGTCTGCAGTACACAATGATTACTTTCATGGTGGAGAGTTGATAAATGTATATAACACATCTTAACTCTTTTTATGTCCGTTTCTCTCTCACCCCATCTCTTGGTTCTCTTCTCATTTGTGGAAGATATTTTAAAATACTAATTTGCCAGGCGTGGTAGCTCACGCCTGTAATCCCAGCACTCGGGAGGCAGAGACAGGAGGATTGCTGAGTTCAGGGCTTGCCTAGGCTACATAGTGAGCTGAGGGCCAGCCTGAACTACAAAGCGAGACCCTGTCTCAAAAGGAAAAAAAAAAAAAAAGGGTAAAATAATAATTTAATATATTAGAAAAAGACTTCATGGACCAATGAAAGTGTAGGAGAAACATGTAGTTTTTTTGGTTTTACTGACTAGCATTAGAGGAATAATCAATTTAAACTTGGCAAATGTAAGAAGTAGACTTTACATACCTGAAGAAGTTAAATGTAAAACCCCAACTTTGCAAATAACACTCATTAATTGATCATTTAATATAACCAGAAATTTGGAGTAGGGAAAATTTTTTATTAATATATCTGCAATATATAATAATTACAATTGCTTTGGGAAATTAATACCATAATCATTTTTATCCCCTGTCCCTCCTTATCCTATCCTTTACCCCCACTCCAGAATCCTTTTCCCAATCTCCAAAAAAACCCAGATTTTCCAGGTATAAGTGTGATAGAAGAAATTAGAGAGACTAATGGATTTTATAGAAAAAAAATAAAAACATCTGCACTCCAAGGAAAAATGTTAATCAGAAGAGAAAGATTTAATGGAAAAATATGATGTAAAAATTATTGGTTTTGTGTTTTGTTCTGTTTTTTGTTTTTTTGAGACAGGGTCTCTCTTTGTAGTTCAGGCTGGCCCTGAGCTCACTATCTAGCCCAGGCAAGCCTCAAATTCAGCAATCCTCCTGCCTCTGCCTCCCGAGTACTGGGATTACAGGCTTGAGCCACCAAGCACAGCAAGGTATTTTTAACATGTAAATGTTAATGCAGCATGCAATGAACGCTAAAACTTTTGAAGAAAAACTAAAAAACAATAAAATAGCTGGGCTTTGTGGCTCACACCTATAATCCCAGCACTCGGGAGGCAGAGGCAGGAGGATTGCTGATTTTCAGACTTGCCTGGGCTACATAGTGAGCTCAGGGCCAGCCTGAACTACAAAGCGAGACCCTGTCTAAATAAATAAATAAATAAATAAATAAATAAATAAATAAAATTTATAAACATAAAACCAACTTTGCCATGTATAAAAATAATACAAGTTGAACAAATAGCAAGGTATATAGTTTATAGAGGTTAGCAAACTGAAAACCTAACTAGTTTATACTGCTAGTAATGAGCACATCAAAATATTGTCACCACATTGTGTACATATAGCATTTTAAAGTAACATAATCTTCTTGGAAAGTCACAGGGCCAAACATTTCAGATTATATCCTTTGACCTAATCATTCTACTCACAATATACATATGGAAAAAAATGCCACATAAATGAGATACCTCTCACAATATTAATAGCAGAAAACAAATGCCAAGTGAGAAAAGAAAATGGAGTATTATTCTGCCATAAAAAATGACAAGATGGATTCATTTATGTGCAAATGGATTCACCTGGAGGACACACTAATAGGTGAAATGAATAGATCACAGATAGGCAAATACTGGATCTTTTCTTTGATATGAGCACCTGTAGATGCAAACGAGCTCTAGAAAGTATGACAGTTTTTGTAGAATGCGAAGTTTCCAAAGGAAATTTGGTGTGGGAATGTAATGAGGGGAAGGAATAAATATGATTCTGAAAGAAAATAAAAGAGTATGTATATAGGGGGTGGGGAGGTGTGGGTAGGTAGGGATATGGGTAAAAATGAGAATTAACTTGTGTCATATATTGGTACAAATTCCCCAATGTTATGTGTGATTGTGAGATGTATATAAATTGTACCAATAAAGAAAAAAAAAAGAATAGCGAAGCTGGGCCAGAGACCTAGCTTAGTGGTTCCAGCACCTGCCTGGCAAGCACAAGGTCCCTGGTTCAATCCCTGGTAACCACGTATAACAACACAGGGCGTGGTGACTCACGCCCACCAGCAATCAGTACCACATACCACAGTGCCTGTGGCATGGTGGCTCACGCCTGTAATCCCAACAATCGGGAGGCAGAGGCAGGAGAATTGCTGAGTTCCAGGCTTGCCTGGGCTACACAGTGAGTTCAGGGCCAGCCTGAACTACAAAGCAATACCCTGTCTCAAAATACAAAAAATAAAAGCGAAGCTTAGGTTATGAAATTGTGGCAGTTTAGAACCATTTGTAAATCTTTGCTGCCCTCTGCTATGGAGACAAGTTCCCTTTCCTTGAATCATGATTACTAGTGAACCAGGATAGAGCTAAGTGGTGCACATGAAGGCCACAGAAGATGACACAGTCTGCTTGACCTGCCACCAGGCTTACTCATGGCTGCACTCCTGAGCCACCATGCAAGATATTTGAACATCATGGGGTTGCTGCATTGTAAGGAAGCCTGGAAACTAACCCTGTGGGGTACCCGTGCTGTCATGCTCTGAGACCACAGAGAGAAAGAGGAGTGTACAGCCAGATTCAGCTGTCCTAGGGGCCTCCTCTCCAGATCCAGCCACCATGGACTGCAACAACATGAGCCCAAATGCTAAAAGCGGTACTACAAGGATTGCTGTGGCTCAGTTACTGCATGCCTTGTGGTTTACTGAATGGTAATAGATGCCTCTACTCAACAGAGAATGACATAGCCATTTAAAAGATCATTTTAAAATAATGTTTTCTGTAAAGAAGCATACGTTCTTTTCATTGTATTTAGCAGAAAAAGAGAAAAAACTATTCACATTGTAATTGTAACTATTACAAACTCACATTAAAATAGACACAGGAGTCAGAGTCATGTTCAGTGGGTAACACGACTGGTGGTATTACTTTCCTGAAGTCCAAACGTACAAACTGCCGCTCCAATGCCTACACAATTAGTTGATGGAAATTATTTCTTCCTTAATGAAAAAAAAAGTAAATGATTTCTATTTTAAAGTAGCACATCAGCAAAATGAGAAACAATTCTAAAACATTAGAATCTGAAAAGTACTGCAACAAAACTGACCCCTTTCCCAGGAGGGATTATAGATAGAGACAGAACCGTTAAGGGTTGTGTGTTAAAATGTAAAAGCCGTGTCCTCCATGTTTCCAAAGTTCAAAGGAACCCTGTAAATGTAGCCCATGGGCTAAAATGTACTGCTGAGATTCTTTTTATATTATGACTTTTATTTTTTAAGACCAGTATTATAAAGGGATTTTGTATAAAATGCAAACAAAACAGAAATGGTTGAAATGTCTAAATGAAAATATGGCTTTTGTGCTCTCTCTCTTGGGATTCACTCAGAGACATCACCTGCAGTATGCTATGCCAGCTCCACATTCTTGGGGTGGTACTCAGCCCCCCCCCCAAAGAAATCCAGTCACCTGTGGCTTGCTGACCTATCACCTAAAGGACATACAGACTCCATGCAATGAAGGAGTAAGACTCCTCAGTGGTAAGTATAAGCCATGCTAGTAAAAAGGAAACAGAAACTCATTAAAGGCAGTGGTCCATTATAGTCTGTCAACCTGCATAGGGCAAGCATTGTGATGGCCCCTTTTCAGGCTGCTAAAGTGCTTGGTGGCCCACCAGGCACCTGAATGCTACCCTTGGAGTATGAAGCCATGGGGAATGTGCCCTTGATGGTTGCCAGGTTGCAAGGCACAGTCTCTCTCTCAAGCACCCATATTCCTAACCAGAAAAACACCTGCAGATGAGAGAATAACCAGGCATCAGGAGCCTGCTGTGGGGGTGGAGTAACTACAGGCTTTTGCAGGTGAAAATAATAGTTATTTGTAGTAATAAAATTTCCTCAAAAACTTGCTACGCTTCTTATCTATCTATTCCCACAGCCACTCAATGTACCAGATCTTATGTAGACCTATTATTTATACCAAAGACTCTATATCTACAGGTCAGCAAACTTTTCCTCTAAGGGGCCAGATCATAAATATTTTAATTTTTGTAGGCCAAAAGGCAAAAATCAATAACATTATGTGCTTGCACAATAAAAAATAAATGTCCACAGTTTTATCTACTTGTGTTTAAGCCAGAACCTTACAAAAACAAGCAGTACGCCAGGTCTGCCCAGCAGGTTACCCAGTTTGCCAGCCCTGCTTAAGTCAGTTATTCGCTGCCTTCTGCTCTACAATTTTCTTGTGCATCTTGAAAACAGTCACTTTGGGGCCACCTTAATGGTAGGCTATAGAGGGAAGCTACACTCCACTGATCTTGGTTGCCATTTGTCTTTTTACTGTGCTTATGGTGCTGTTTGCCAGGGAAATCGTAATAGAAGATGCTTGAGATAAGCTTCTCTTGGGGAAGCTGCCCTTTCGGAGCCCTCTAACTGCTCCAGTTTCACAGTACAGATGTAATTGACCTTTTCAGCCCTGCTAGATCCCCAGGTGCTAAACTCTGTCCCCTCAGACTGCATGGCATAGCAAAACCACATCCCTACCACCAATGCCTACAGGCTGCTGGCAAAGGCCAGAGCTCATCTGTCATGTCAAGAGTGTCAAAGAAACAGCCAACACACACCGTATCATGAAATTTTCCCGAAGTTCCTTAATGCTGCAGATTCCATCTGTCATTGGTCTGCCAGCCAAATAACCGGCAGAACATGGTTTTTAACCAGCTATTTTGCCACCTAGTAAGGTTCACCAGCTTCCAGCCTGCAGTAACTGTGTGTCCCACCTACCATTTGACCGTGTCAACTAGCCCTATGCCATGTTTGTGCATACCACTGTATGCACCTTTCCACTCTGATACCAAATTTCATCTTATAAATATGGATTCTTGGCCTTGATTTTTATAGTCCAAGATTATAGTATCAGCTTTCAAATAGCAAAACAGAAAAACAGAACATTTTGTAAAGAAAGAGGCATGTTCCAGATGGTTTAGGAAGAATGGAGTTAGAGTTGCTAACAAATGCTTCACCTGGCCTATCATTGGCCGAAATGTGGAGACTTGGCCAAGGCTAAGAAATACCGTTTCCATCCTGGCCACCCATGTGTCAGAAACTAGGCTTTATCACTTTGGAAGAAAGGGCAGTAACTAATACTTTCTGCTACAGAAAGGTACTAGTATAACTTCCCTGTGTGTGTGTGCGTGTGCGTGTGCGTGCGTGCGTGCGTGCGTGTGTGTGTGTGTGTGTGTGTGTGTGTGTGTTGAACTAAGGACTGAACCCAGGACTTCTACAGCCCCAGCCATCTCTTTTATTTTTTGATACAGGATTTTTTTTTAAGTTGCTAAATTGACAGACTGGGCTTAAACTTGCAATCCTCCTGC
>PVIC010018596.1:0-31425 GCA_004025085.1 Thryonomys swinderianus
AGAGTATACATTCTTTTCAGCAGTACATGACACTTGTTCCAAAATAGATCACACACCAGTTCACACGGCCTGCTTAATATAAAAGAACAGAAACCACCCCATGCATACTATCAAACCAATGCAATGAAAACAGTAGGATTTCCAGAAAAATATCAAAGCTCCTGAAAAACTAACAATACTTTCCTAAACAACCAATAGATCACAGAAGAAGTCAAAGGAGAAATTTAAAAATTTCTGGAAGTTAATGACAATGATGGCACAACTTGCCAAAACCTCTGAGATCCTATGAAAGCAGTTCTAATAGGAAAATCCATCTCAATTAGTGCTCACATCAGGAAAACGAAGCAAGCTCAAACAGACAACCATATGAGGTGTCTTAAGGCACTTGAGAAACAATAATAAACAAATTGTTATTTGTTTATTTCCAAAATTAAGGAGGGAAATGATAAAGATGGGAATGGAAATTAATGAAATTGAGGGTAAAACAACAATGGTGAGTCAAAGAGCTGGTTTTTTTGAAAGAATAAATAAAATAAGTTAGTACTTAGCTAGACTTACCAAGAGAAAGCAGGAAGAGACTCCCATCAACGTAATTAGGCATGAAAAAGGTGAAATTACAACAGACACTTTGAAAATCCAGAAGATAGTAACTATATTAAAAAAATTATATTCCAACAAAGTATCCAATTATGAATAAAGGGACAGATTCCTAGAAACATATGAACTACCAAAACTAACCCAGGAAGATATAAATATGCTTAACAATCCAATAGCATACAAGAAATTGACACAATAATAACCTACTCAATTAAGAAAAAGCACAGGACCTGACATACGCACTGCTAAATTCTAGGAAAAAAAAAAAAAACCTTGAAGAATGTCACATCACCAATACTCCACAAGCTCTTCAAATAAGTGAAAAGTGATGGAGTGCTCCCAAACTCATTTGTGGAAGTTATTATTACCTGATGCCCAAATTGGATAAAGACCCAACTGAAAAAGAAAACTATAGGCCAATCTCCTTAATAAACATGGATGCAAAAGTCCTCAACAAGATATTAGCAAATAGAATGCAGCACATTATCAAAAAGATTGTACATCGTCATCAAGTAGGTTTCACACCAGAAATGCAAAGTTGTTTGAACATACATAATTCAATAAATGTAACAACACATCACATAAAAAGAAGCAAGGTCAAAATCCATAAGATTATTTAAATAGATGCAGGAAAGTTTTTTAACAAAATCCAACACCCTTTCATGATAAAAACCCTGAGGAAAACAAGTCTAAAAGGCCCATACTCGAAAATAATGAAAGCTATGTATGACAAACCAATAGCCAGAATCACAACAAATAGGAAAAATCTAAAAGCATTCCCCCTAAAGTCAGGAACAAGACATAGATGTCCACTGTCACCTTTTCTATTCAATGTAGTACTTGAAATGTTGGCTAGAACAATTAGGTAACATAAAGAAATAAAAAAGATACATGTAGGAAAGGAGAACTGAAATTATCATCACTTACAAATGATGGAATACTCCACATAGATGACCCCCAAAATTGCAACGAAACTCTTAGAATAACAAACTTCAACAATGTACCAGGATAAAGATAAACACAAAAATATCATTATTTGTGTACACCAACACTGAACACAATAAGAAAGAAATTATGAAAATAATACCATTTAAAGTAGCTTCAAGAAAAATTAAATACTTAGGAGTTAACCTAACCAAGGAAATATAAGACCTCTACAAAGAAAACTACATCTCTTGAATGCTGTAGGGTGGGTAGGGATATGGGTAAAAATGATAATTAACTCATGTCATATACTGTACAAATTCCCCAATGCTGAGTGTGATTGTGAGCTGTATATAAAATGTACCAATAAAGAATTCAATTTAAAAAAAGAAAAGAAAGCTACCATACTCTGAGAAAGATTGTAGAGGATAGTAAAAAATGGAAACATGTCCCTTGTTCCTCAGTAGACAGAATCAATATTGTCAAAATGGCCATAATTCCAAAACTGTTACACAGACTTAATGCAATCTCAATCAAAATACCAACAGCTTACTTTATAGATATAGGAAAAACACAATCTTAAAATTCACATAGAGCCAGAAGAGACCCAGAACAGCAAAAGCAATTTTGAACAACAAGAACACAGCAGGAGGCATAACAATACCATGCTACTGAGGTTTTGTTTATAAAGTCTTTCCCTAAACCAATGCAAGAGTTCCACTTAACATATCTTCCAACAAGTTTAGTGTTTCTATTTTAGCATTTAATCTTTAATCTACTTTGATTTCAATTTAGTGCGTGGTGAAAGATATAAGTCTAAATTATAATCTTTCTCAGGTTGAAACCTGGTTTTTCCAGAACTATATATTAAAGAGGGTATCTTTCCTCTGTTGAGTGTGTTTGGCTCCTTTCTCAAAGATGAAGAGGCTTAGTATGTCTAGAGTCCTTTCTGCATCTTCTAATCAGTTCCATTGATTCTCAGGTCTGTTTCTTTGCCAATACCACACTGTTTTTATCATAGTGTTTTTGTAGTATAGTTTCAAGTTGCAGATTGTGATACTCTGTGCCATGTCTTTGTTGCCTAGTTTTACTTCTGCTATTATAGTTCTCTTCTGATTTCAGATGAACTTTTGGATTATTTTCTGTAGTTCTGTGAAATATACTATTGGGATTTCAATTGGGATTGCATTAAATCTATATAACCGTTTTGGCAGTATGGCAATTTTGACAATATTTGTTCTTCCTACCCAAGAACAGGCCCTTTTCTATTGTTGGAGGGAATGCAGACTGGTGCAACTACTGTGGAAATTAGTGTTTTGATTCTTCAAAAACTAGGATTATATGTTCCATTTCACTTTTCTATTTACCTACTGGGCATATTCATGAAAGAATTAAAAGCATCATACAGTGACATACAGGTACCCATGTCCACAGAAGCTCAGTTTGTAATAGCTAAATCTTGGAAACAGTTTAAATGATCATAAATCTGAGACTGGATAAAGAAGATATGGTTTAAAAAAAATAAAATGGAGTATTACTCAGCCATAAAGAATGATAAATTTAAGTCATGTCATGTACTGCTACAAATTGTCAATGTTGAGTATGATAATGATCTGTATGATGATAAAATGTACTTATATCACAATAGAAAATTTTAAAAAGAATGATAGAGACATTTATAGCTAAATGAATGCACCTTGAGGTCATATTTATAAGTGAACTAAATAGGACACAGATGTGTAAATACTATATCAGTTTTCTAGTGTGAGAAACTGAAAGTGTAAATGAGGTCCAAGATATATGATAAGCATTGTGAAACAGGAAATCTTCAAAGGGTAATGGTAACTGAGATGAAGCAAGAAAACAAGGGAAATTAAAAAATTTGATGGTACAAAGGAAGAAATAGAAACAAAGTTATGTATGTGGCAAGGTAGGTCTTGAAGGGTGGGGAAGACAATGAAAAGAATAAAAATCAAGATATATTACATACAAGTACAAATTGCCAAAAAAGAATGTGACCATAATGTAGTTCTAAAGCATACCAATGAACTCAATTTATCATAAATGGGCAAATGAAAATAAATGGGCAAATGAAATGAACAGCCATTTTATAGGGTAAAGAAATACAAATGGCCAACAAATATATGAGGAAGTGTCCAACATTTCTGGCCATTAGAGAAATGCAAACTAAACCAGCACTAATATCCCATCCTACTTCAGAAAGAATGGCAGTGAGTTAAAAATCAAACAATTACAAGTACTGGGTAGGCTACAGTGAAAAAGGAACCCTCCTTCAATGCTGATGGGACTATAAACTAGTGCAACCATTATGGAAATTCCTCAAAGAACTGAGATTAGAAATCCCATATGACCCAATGATAGCACTGTTAGGTATTTTCCTTGAAGAGTATAAGACATCCTCTCTTATACTACACCAATACATGCAATGTTTATAGCAGCACATCTTGTACTAGTTAAATCCTAGAAACAGCCTGTGTACCCAACAACAGATGACTGGATTAAGAAAACGTGCCATTTATACATACTGGAATAGTTCTCTGCTATAAAGAATGACAGATTTGAGACATTTGTGGGAAAATGGATGTTTGGAAAACATAATGTTGAGTGAAAGAAAAAACAGATGCACTAACTTAAATATCATATGGTGTCTCTCAATTGAATGAGGCAAAGTACAAAGAAAATAATAAAGGATGAGTAGAAGGGGACAAGGAGAAGGAGATATCCAAGTGGCCTAATGGGAAACGTATGAAGGGTGAGGATGAATAGAAGGGGAAATAAATAGAATAAAGATATGCTATGTACAAGAACTTAGTAACTTCAATTAATGTAAATATTATATGCCATAACATGAGCTAAGATTAATATTAAGAATGAAATGTGGGATAGGATAACTGGAGGAGAAGGGAAAGAGAAGGAGGAAAAGGGAAGGGAATTTAAAAAATAGAAACAAGCTGTGGTATGCACATGTAACCACTCTCCCAGATGACTGTAAATTGCATAAACTGCAAACATGTACTAATAAAAAAAAATTTGAATGACAAGTTGAAAAATTGCACATGCAGAATAATTTTTCTCAATTTTGCCAACCCTGGTACTAGACAGTTAGATTTTTGCCTAACAAATATAATAAACCATAATAATATTCTCTTTGTCAGTTAACTTAGTTCTGAAAATTCTAAGGAAGACTTCCAAATAAAACATAACAGCCCAGCTATTCTGAAGCAATTGAGTTATTATATCTTATTGAAGTTTTAAAGACACATTTTTAAACCCAAGGTGCGAATTACTTTAGAAAAGAGACAAATTCATAAGCTTTTGTATCTTAAAAATGCTTGAATTGACTAAACCAATCTTTACATTGACAAAAAGAAGATATTTTCTTGTCTTTTTAATTTATATTTTTTAGTTCTCTTTCCCTCAATTTTGAGATCTTCCTTTGTTTTTTAATCCCCTCACAGCACCTAGATCCATGATTCGAACATGGTAGGTGGTGATTTGTGTTTGTTAAATTGAATTGAAATCAACATCATCACATATGGGTCCATTTTACCTATAACTCTAAGGCAAGATTGACTTTTTGTTTTTCTGTTGTGTGTTGAAAGCAAGTTGGCAGAACCTAACAATTTTTCATCCCAGGGACTCACTTCTATTATTTATTTACTATTTGTAGTATGAATATATTTCCAGGAACTTAAGCAACTAGGATGTAGTTTTCTACTTAAATTCAATCCCTCTGTTTAAAAATCTATCAGGGAGAAACTGGTAAAACAAAAAATGACTTGCAACTGTTCTTGGGGTAGAAAGGAAAAGAGAGGAGAAATATTTATTGAATCCCTTCATGCTTACCAGACCCATAACTGTTTCCAGAGTAGTTCAAACCAATTTTGTGTCTTGTACTATTTTATTTTGGACTTAATGAAGTTCAGTACCCAGAAGGGAGAAACTGGTTTGGCAAAAACACTTCAGATTATTCTTTTCTCTTTCCTATCCCCTCTTTTTCTTAAATGGTTTGAGTCTTGGCAAAGCCAAAAAGTGTTTTTCTCTAGTGCTTTTTATTTTTTATTTTTTGTCTTTAATTTTAACTAAGTGTGCATTTCAAAGGAAATGTAACCCAGCTGTTTCTTATTCTTCTGCACTCAACAAAATGGTACTTTGTAAAAGCTATTCAATGTCCAAGAAGCCTTGAATCCTTAAAAAAAGAAAGCCTTTCTTTCCTTTGAACCAAGAATACAAGCTTTGCCAAAAGGGAAGATTTGGGACCAAGAAACCCTGGTATTTAGTTTAATTTAAGCTTAGAATTTAAATGAGACAATGACTGCAGCTTTTGTAGGATGGCAGATTTTGCAGGTAACTGAAATTTAACTCTTAAATTTATGAGTCTTGAGCACACCAATAGTAAGATTTCTGTATTCTCTTCCCAAGGCTACACTTTCAGGGATCATTTCTCTAGTTGGATATATTCTCTTCCCTGAGGACATTTTAAAAGGAAAAGTTGTGTGTGTGTAAGTGTGTAGATTTGGGGAAGTCAGAGCAATAAGCAGTAGACTATAGCAGAAGGAACAGTAATCCTAGGTATACAGCTGGATTAGAAAAAAAGGTACACAAACTGAGTATTTGGGCTTCAAAATATAAGAAAATGATCATTTGTATAGAAGAGAAAATAAATTTCTTCTTAAATTTCTTAACAAGCTATTTATTACACAATTATCACTTTTCAATAAAAATAGAAACATATTTACTGTACTTATGAGAAGGAGCACTTTCATCTTTTGGAAAGAACTACTTGCAATACAGCAATTCCTATTTCAATAATCAACATTCACACACTCATTAAAATAGTTTGCTAATGTTCCAATATTTAGCAAAATTTTATTATCCTAACTAGAAGTTGTTGAGTAGTATATATATATATATACATATATATATGTATGTATATATTTCTCTAATGATGTTTTGTAATTCAAATTTGTCCCTAATAGAGAACAACACTTTCTCCAGTTTTCAATTACTCTGAATAAAGGTTTATTGAAAAATTAAGAAGGATGTAAAATACTCATTAATTTTCCATAAAAGAGTATAGTTTATATAATTAAAAGGGACTTCAATAAAAATTATGTTGTCACTTGTCTTAGTCACTTCCCAACTCTGAGAAAAAATACTTAATACCCAGAACATAAAGCAGGATAGGTTCATTTTGGTTCATGGATTTTAGAGGATTCAGTCCAGTGTTTCCTGGCTCCAAGACAGGAAGGACCTGGTGGAAGGGTCTGGGGGTAGAGAGGTGCTCACATCACGTTGGCCAGGAAGTAGAGAGAGAAAGGAGGACCTGGAGATGGAGATAGATTCTTCCAGATTATGCCCCAGTAACCTGCCCCTTCTTTCAAGCAGGTCTTACATTCTAACATCTAACAGTGTGCTAATCTACTGATAAGTGTAGTGCCTTCCCCAATCAAATTATATTCTGAAAACATGAGGGTTTTAGGAGACATTCCATATCTGAGACACAAGAATGTTACAGTAAATTTTGCCAACATATATTTTCTACTACAGCCATTTAGAAGACATCCTATTTTTTTCTTAGAAGGTTAGTTTGCATTTGATATCACTAGTGTTATTTTGACATTGGTCTGGTAATATTCTATACTTGTTTCTTGCTTGTAGAAAGTTTTATTCTGGTTCAGTTCCATACTCCATGGGGGAATGCCATTAAAGAGAATCAAAAACAACAAAAAATTATTCCCACTGGTCACATCACTGTGCCCTAACTCAGTGGTGCTCAAAGTGGCCATGCCTGAGGGCCAAGCCCCATGAAAGGGAGGGTACAAGTTTGGATGGCAGAGATGATCCAGCCCTCTACCTTATGGGAGATTTTGGGAGAAGTAAGAGAAACTTTTCCTTTCAGGTGAGATGTTCCTGATAGGAGTGAGTGGTTTGCAGAGCAAGTAATGCATAAATACAGGGGAAGTGGAGCTTGTTCCTTCTAGATGCTACAGCCCAGATTTGAGCTTCCAGCTTAGAGAGCGTGATTGACTTTCGGAACACGTTCACATCAATTCCTGCAGTCACACAAGGGCTCAACTCTGAGAACTGCTTTGACAGTCAGGGAAAACAAAGGCATGTGGAGAAAACCCATGTCTGATGAAGAATTTTAAGGGGTTGGTCAAAGTTTGTGATTCAAGTCCACGAGCTTGTTTCTTTATAAAACATTGAGGAAATGCTCTATTCAATAATGCTACTGGTACTGGGATTTTTATTTTCACCTGAATAATATGTAGTTGGATTGAAGTCTGTGTGGAAATTGCTTTGGGGTGTCAACAGATGAAAGAAGAAATCTGAATCACAAAGTTAACAGACACACTTTTGCCTTAGAGCTGCTCCGTGCCCACTGGGGGAGATGGATGACCTACAGAGGTAATTTGAATCCTATCTGGTAAAACTCATATAACCTGTGTAGGCAAAGAGACTGCTGGTCTCTCAGAGGGTGGAGGCCAGCTCTAAACTGGGTTCTGGAGAGAGCTTAGAACCTCCCAGGCATGTGGCAAGGAAATAATTCTGATTTGAAATGAGAAAAAAAATCTACAACTCTACACCTACTTTTTAATTTTTCCCACCTTTATAATTTTTTCTTCCAGTAAGTCAGTTCTAATTTTATTTACTTTCCTCAGACCTAAAGGCAATAAAATATTTTGGAAAAGTAATGATTGGGCAACTTCGAGGCATTTCTTTGAAAACCATGTGCTTTTCACTTCCTATTGTCTTACTCTTTAGAACACAAATACGCGAATGAAAGTTTAAGTTTGGTAACTTGTGTAGATTTCTTTTAAACTAAAAATGCAAAGTACTAAGGATTCTGAAGTTTTGTATTGTAGGAAATTTTAAAGCATTTTCATTTTAATAAGGAGTGTGTGGCAAAGGAAAAAAGGAAAAAGAGACCAAACAACATGGATGCATTATCCTGCTGGGCACAGCATGAGCTCCAGAATGGCCCAGTGACAGGTGGTGAGGGTAGAATGTAACAGGAGAGACTGGGGTTGTGTGTGGGGAACATCAGACAGATCAATGGGCACTGGCTCAGTCATAAAAGGAAGGACACAGAGAACACAAAACTCCCAGAAAATCTGGCTGGATTATATTGCGGGTAAAGGAGCAAAGCTAGAAAGACTAATATCCAAAAGTCTTTCAAAAATATTATTATTAGAATGATTAGTCCCAAGTTCCAGGAGTTTTTAAGGCTTTCTTTTCTCTCTTGGAGGTTCATAACAAAATTCTAGTATCTTAGTTTTTATAATGTTTTGCTTTTATTATTTAATAAGCTAAATTTTTTGCTTTAAAAAACTGAAAAACTTGGGCTGGAGATATAGCTCAGTGGTTCCAATGCCTGCCTAGCAAGTACAAGGTCCCTGGTTAGATAAATCTTGGGTAACCACACATAACCATGTTGGGCGTGATGACTCACACCCACCAGCAATCAGTACCACTACCACAATGCTGGGTGTGGTGACTCACACATGTAAACCCAACACTCAGGAGACAGAGGCAGGAGGATTACTGAGTTAAGGCGTTCCTGGGTTACATAGTGAGCCCACAGCCAGCCTGAACTACAAAGCAAGACCCTGTCTGCAAAAGACAAAACAAAACAAGTGCCGGGCGTGGTGGCTCATGCCTGTAATCCCAGCACTCAGGAGGCAGAGACAGGAGGATTGCTGAGTTTGAGGCTTGCCTGGGCTACATAGTGAGCTCAGAGCCAGCCTGAACTACAAAGCGAGACCCTGTCTCAAAAAAAAAAAAAAAATCAGAAAAACTTGAGACTATAACTCAAAAAGGGAAGTCCATAATCAGGTAAGAAATTGGTGTTTCTAGCTACAGAAAGGGACACTCAGAGGAATACTGGGAAGATGCCAGGAAAACTGCTCACTTCGCAGATGTGTATAAAGACAGCCTTACAATGTGAATGAAATAACTCTGCCTTCATAACCTAACACTTCAGTAATCAGGATGTCAACACATCTATAGTTTTTTCCCTTGCTCTCTTAGAAAGCAGGACAAAAATGCACACACAGTATATTTAGTATCTGCCATGTAATACATTTTTTTCATAAATGATTTCTTAAGTATTTTTCCTGTCACTCACATAGCATGCCTGACATCTTTTCCATAGGTATCAAGGAATAAAGTTGAAGTTTAAGCCTAGGACCTCTAACTATGAATCTAATTTTCTTTTTGCATAAAGTGTTTGTATATTTCTTGCTTCTACTTTTATCTCCTCTTTTAATGATCCTACTATCAGAATTTTGGATTGTAAAGTCAGATTTTCTCAGAACAATCCCTTTGAGCTGGATACTATTGTCCCAAATCACAGAGGAGGTAACTGAGGCACAAAGAAGCAGGCAATGGTCAACACTGCAGAGCTAGATTAGATAACAGTGCTGCCAAGATGCAAGCCTAGGCATGGCCACCCCAAAGCCCAGCATCTAAATCTAAACCACCAGGGGCTTTCTGTGCATCTAAGTCTTGAGGGGGCCATCAAGAATGCACTGGAGGGCCGGAGATTCAGCTCAGCAGTTCCAGCGCTTGCCTTGCAAGCGCAAGGTCCTGAGTTCGATCCCGGTAACCACATACAATGCTGGGCATGGTGACTCACGCCCACCAGCAATCAATACCACATACCACAGTGCCGGGCATGGTGGCTCACGCCTGTAATCCCAGCACTCAGGAGGCAGAGACAGGAGGATTGCTGAGTTCGCGGCGGCTTGCCTGGGCACCATAGTGAGCTCAGGGCCAGCCTGAACTACAAAGCGAGACCCTGTCTCAAAAAAAAAAAGAATGCACTGGAATCTCTGAAATCATAAGAACTCTCTCTGGCTGATGTGCTGTGGATTGAGAGAAGCATCCAGTGACCTTGACTCCAAGGGAGTCTGCAAGTTGATAGACAAAACTTGCACACTGCATTGTCCTTTCCCTGATGCCAGCTCCATACTGGGAAAATAGAAGAGTTGTTTGCTGTTCAGCGCCTGGGATTGCTTTCCTCCTCATCTTGTCCAAGACTGATGTGGAATTTTTAGAAATAACTAATGGGAGCCAGAGTCATTGGAAATAGTTTGCAGGGAGGAAAGAAGCCAGTTTTCTAATTTTTCTCTAATAAAAAATCTATCAAGGAAATATATCAGAGAGTGAGTACTGCCATGTCTCCTCCCCCCAGAGAGAGCAGTCCAGCCGCAGGATGCTAGTGTCTTAGCAGAGCGTCTCATAACTCTGCCTTGCTTGGGTGTAAGTCATTCTCCAATTACAGATCAGGCATAAATCGTTCTGAAACCACAGTGCTCACTAACTGTTATTATGTTATTGAGACATAAATCCTGTGTCAGCTTCTTGAAGAAATGTCTGTGGCCATTGTGTTAAACAAGTCAAGGCAACTGCTTAATAATTTCCAAACATTCGATTATTATAGTTCAGACAAGAAGTCAAGGGAAAGCTATATTAAAATGGGCCCTAAAAAGTCATTGCTCTGTTGTTCAATTAACAATAGCCAGATGTCTACCCTATCTCTGGACTACATCTCTGGAGGAAGCCCTAGAATGGGCAACCTATAGGGAGTGATCAAATATATGGTGTATGTTTATAGTCTTAGAAAAATTATTACAGGAAAAGACACATTGTTATTAACCCTCCACAAAATCCTCCCCTTTTCTTTGAACACATTTACCCTCTTATTTGTGACCACTTTCTGAAGCAGTTCGGGAAGTCTTATTTTGTAGCATTGCGGTAGCTGCCTCTATGCCCTAATCAATTCAAAGCACTTTACTTCTCATGGTTATTATGACTTTGGGGAAGAGCCAGAAGTTGGTGCCAGATCTAGTTAATAAAGGGGACGAAGACACAACAGCATTCTTACAAGCCTGTCCTTCTCTTGGATGGCATGCACAGCCATGCTCATGTATTTTAGATCACAGCTCAGAAAGACACTCAGAAAAGAGGACTTTCAAAAGTGCTTCAGAAAGTGCCAAGAATGATAGTATAAACATGTTCAAAGAGGAGGGGTTGAAACGGATTAATGGCAATTTAATCTTTTAATGGCAATTTAAACTTTTGTCATCATTTTTAATAACACCTTAGCCCCCCTTCACCTTTGCAACCTTGATTACATGAAGTACAGTTTTTATGGTCTTGTCAGAGATCTCTAACTTGTGCTTAGGGCATCTCCAATAACGTGGAAAGACTCATTCTGCCTGATAATATTATGCTTCAATATATGTAAATTAAGCATAACATTATACTGGAGAACTCCTTAGAGTGTCTGATATTTGATAGGCATCCTTTCCCCTTCTTCCTTTGCTACTTCACAGAAAAATTAGAATGATTACAAAACAACTTTTCTGGGCCAGAGATTTAGCTCAGTGGTTCCACCGCCTGCCTAGCAAGCACAAGGTCCCTGGTTCGATCCTGGTAACCACATACAAGGATATGATACTAAGTGTGGTGACTCACGCCCACCAGCCATCAATACCACATACCACAATGCTGGGCGTGGTGGATCATGCCTGTCATCCCAGCACTCGGGAGGCAGAGACAGGAGGATTGCTGAGTGCCAGGCTTGCCTGGGCTACATAGTGAGCTCAGGGCTAGCCTGAAGTACAAAGTGAGACCCTGTCTCAAAAAAAAAAGAAAAAACAAATCAAAACAAAACAAAACTTTCCTAACATCTTACCTCTATATTAAAGGTCTTTCATTGTCCTCTTTTCCATTTCTGATAATAGAGTAGGGAGATACTCTTTTTCTATTCAAAATGAGTCAGTCCATCTATCCTTAGACTCTGTCCTTTTTCTCTTTCTTTTCTCAGTGACTTTTAACCTATGGACTTTTTTTTTTCAATTGCGTTTTTCTTAGCCCCTTCCTCTTAACTAAACAAGTTTGGGTCTCTGATAAACTCTACTATCTCCCCTGTGTTGTCCTTTCATGCTGCACGTTCTCAAGGCCACAGGAGTCTTTCTCACTGAGGTCATCTATTGCACACTTCCGTCAGTTCTCACACCATGTCAGTTGGGCTGATGTTCCCACCATTCCTCTAGAACTGACCTTGCCGAAGCCACTGGGTAGGGTACAGACCTTTGGTTTTAATAGGAAACTCAACTTAAACTGTATTAAGTTATAAAGGAGATTCTGGGTTCATTTATCTGGAAAACCTGGAGGAGACGCTTAGGTGACTATATGTCTGTGCCATGCCTTCATTCAGTTTGCATTTGAGCCATATTTCACTGTGACACAATGAGGTTCAGAGAATGAAAAGGTACCACTTCTTGTGGCTTTTTCAGAAGCACAGAAACATTTCTAGAAAGTTCCAGAAACTTCCTTTGACATGTTCTTGGTATGAACTATGTCCTGTGCTCATTTTCTCAAAGGATCCTTATGGCCGAAGGAATTCTACAAAAAAAGCCAAGTTTCTGTATCAATGATTCCCAACCAGAGATGATATTATCACTCCACTCCAGGGACATTTAGCATGGTCTCTAGTCACTTTTGATTGTTATAACTGGTGTTGTGAAACCAAAGGCCTCTGGTGAGTAGAAGCCTGAGATGCTACTACAACATCCTCCAGTGCTCATGACATTCTCCTTTGACAAAGAGTTATCTACCACAACATAGAAATATTTCCATTATCCTTATTTATTATCTTCCTACTTTCATGAATCTCTGTTAGCTCTAACATAGTTTTCTCATGCCTGCCTTTTCACTGCCATTTTCCTAGTACAGGTCATGAGCATTTTTTACTTACACTGTCTTCATGCACCATTTTTGTATTTGGGAGTTTTAATTTTGCCATTATTTAATTCATTTAGTACAATCCATTTTTTTTGAGTTGGATATGTGTGAAAGAAAAAAATCAAAATAAGAATTACTTTTTACTTATCTTGATACCACAACGCCTTAAAAGTGTGACTTTCTCTACAAGGCCCAGAAGACTTGCTTGAGCTCTGGTAATCATAAACCATGTTTCAGTTAGCAGTCTGGGTGAAAGAATAAATAAACAAGCCTGCTGTCTAGAAGTCATATATATTTTTATTCTGAACATAGCTTACTGGACATATTTAATAAAATTGCCAAAGAAGAGAATGATAACTGTAGGCTTTATTTCAAGTGGCCGTTGATTTAGGTCAAATTTAGGATTTCTATTATGGAAAATATTTTTTTTAAATATATTCCAGTAAAATCTACCAGAGTTACTTTCCTAAAACAGAGGTATGACTGATGATGTGCTATTAAAATCCTTAGGTTGACAACTTCAGATATTTGGGGCATGCATGGATTTCCCTAAAATGTAAATTAAAAATCTTGTCACACATTATCTTGGGCCTCTTACAAGTGTCTGAACTCATCCTCTCCCTGCTTCCTTTTCCACCTGAATTGCTCCTCCTTCCCCTTACAATCTTTTACTTCTGTCTGTCTACCTTCTTGGATCAGAAACCATTTTCACTGGAAATCCTCTCTGGGCCCAACTATCCTCAGTTCTCCCACAACTCCAAATTGCTACCCACATTGCAACATTTTGCTGTTATTGTCAGTTTTCTTCTCCTGAACTCTTGCTAGGCTTTGGTTCGTTTATTTTTTTCAGATTTTTCTTTTGCTCTTAGTACATGTTTGCAGTACATAATGTTTGTATTCATCTTAAGGAAAGGTACATGAATTTAACAAATCTTAATTCTTTTTTTACCTTTCTCCTTGTCTCCTCTTTCTTCCTCTCTCTCTGGATCTCCTTTCAATTTGCAAAAGATCTATTCCAATTCCTATTGCCTTTTATTATTTTTAATCATTCAATTTTAGGCTTTTCATATAAAAGAAGTTATGTGCTATTTAAACTTGCATGTCTGCTTTATTTCACTTAAAATCATGTTCTTAATATATCTCCATTTGGCTACAAATGATTCCAATTTATCCTGGATTATGCCAAAATAGTACTTCATTATGTATGAATGCCACATTTTCTTTATCCATTCATCTGCTGATGGATATATAAGTCATTTGCAAATTTTAGGTATTGCAAGTTGTGCTGCTATACCATAAATATGCATGTATCCTTGTAATATGATGTCTAACTCTTTTCAAAAGAAAAAAAGTAGCTAGGTCAAGTGGATTTACTAGTTTTTCCAGGAATCTCCCTACTGATTTCCTGCCAACAGTACAGAAGGGTGCCTTTCTCTCTGTAGGCTTGGTAACACTATTGTTTGTTTGTTTGTTTAAATGACAACCATTCTCTCTAGAGTAAGATGGACTGCGAACATTATTTTAATTTCCATTTTGTACACAGCTAGTAATGTTGAGCATTTTATCATGTATTTATTGAGATCTACTTATTTCAGTTCCCCATTTTTACTGGGTATTTTATTTAGGGGGGGTCTATTTGAATTCTTTGTTTTAGATATAAGTTTACTGTCAAAGGGGTATCAGACAAATTTTTCCCATTCTTCAGGGTGTCTTTTCACTCTAGGATCGCTTTTTTTGCTGTGCTGGGCTTTCTGATTTGATACAAACCTATCTGTTGGTTCTTGATGCTATTTCTTATGCAATTAAAATTCTATTTAGAAAGTCTTACTGTGCCAAGGACTTCAAAAGTTCCACCTATTTATCTTCCAGCACATTAAGTGCTTCTGTTTTCTTATCTGCACCTTAGATCCACTTTATTTTTGCTGCATGATAATAGATATGAATCTAGATTCAATCCTCTGCATGTGTGTAACCAGTTTTATCAGCATCATATTTTAAGAGGCTTTCCATGAATATATTTTTGGCCCCTTTGTCAAATATTAGGTAACCCAGTTTCTTTATTTCTATCCTGTTCCACTTGTCTACATATCTGTTTGGGTTCCATTACCTTGCTATTTTTCATCATTGTAGTTCTGTAGTATAATTTGAAGTCTGCGCTTTTGATGCCTCTTACTTTGTTCTTGTTGCTCAAGATTGGTCTTACTACCCATAATAAATTGAAGCTTGGTTTTTATTTCTAATTCTGTGAAGAATGCTGTTGGTATTTTGATTGGTATTGCATTACATCTATATATCAATTTGAAAGTGTGGCCATTTTGACAGTGTTGATTCTGCCTATCTAAGAATGGGCTACGTCCTTCCATTTTTCTGACATCATCTTTGATCTCCTTCTCAAAGTACCACAGATTTTGCTGTTGTGGTCTTTCATTTTCTTGGTTAGGTTAATTCAGTATTTACTTTTTCTTTCCTTTTTTTTTTTTTTTGGTTTTGTTTATAGACAGGGTCTCGCTTTGTAGTTCAGGCTGGCCCTGAGCTCACTATGTAGCCTGGGCAAACCTCCAACTCATCAATCCTCCTGACTCTGCCTCTCAAGTATTGGGATTATAGGCATAAACAGCACACCTGGCACTGTGATGTGTGGTACTGATTGCAGGTGGGTGTGAGTCACCACACCCAGTATTGTTATATGTGTTTACTGGGGATCAAACTCAGGGCCTTGTGCTTGCTAGGTAGGCACCAGAACCACTGAGCTAAATCTCCATCCCAATATTTACTTTTTCTTGACGTTAACTGTGAATGGCATTATTTTCTTAACTTCTTTCTTGGTGAGTTCATTATTGATGTACAGGAACATTACTAATTTATTTGTGTTGAGTCTGTATGCTTCTCTACTTTTGAATGTAGTGATTAGTTCTAGTACTATATCTGTGAAATTTTGGAAAGTCTTCTATATAAAAAAAATCATATAATTTTCATGTAAGGATAGTTTGACCGTATCTATTCCTCGCTTTCATCTCTCTCTTCTGTGATTGGTCTGGCTAAAGTTTTGAGTACCATACTGAAGAGCGGTGATAAAATATTCTTGCTTTGTTCCTAATTTCAGAGGGAAAGATTTCAGCTTTTCCACATTTGATGTGATGGTGGGAGTAGGTTCATCATAAATGGCTTTCATCAGGTTGCTGTTATTGTCAGTTTTCTTCTCCTGAACTCTTGTTAAGCTTTGGTTCTTTTATTTTTTTCCATACCTATTTTCCTAAGGGTTTATCACTCATCTGTGGATGTTGGATTGTGTCAAGGACCTTTTAGTATCTCTTGAAATGATCGTGTGATTTTTGCCCTTGCTTCTATTCATGTGGTGTGTTACATTTATTGATTTATGCATCTTGAAACATACTTTCATTCCCCAAATAAACCCTATTTGATCATCGATGATTTGTTACATTCTTTTTGCCAGAATCTTCTAAAAAACGTGTGCATCTATGTTTATAAAAGAGACTGGTCTGTAGTTTTCTTTTTAGTTGGGTCCTTGTCTGGTTTTTGAACAAGAAAAATGGTGCCATTCAGAAATGAGTTTAGTAATATTTAATTTCCAATACTTACCAAATTCATTAAAGAGTTTGAGGAGTATTGGCATTATAGCCTCCCTGAGATTCTTGTAGAATTCAACAGTGAATTAATAAGGTCCTGGCCTTTTCTTATTCGATAGGCTTTTTATTACTGTCTCATATTCATTTTCTGTTATTGGATTATTCAGGGTTATTTTTAGCTTCTATTTTCATTTTCAGTAATTTATATGGGTCTAGGTATCTATTACGTTTTTTCAAAAATTTCCAATTATTTTTAGAGGATAATTTAAGTCATATTTATTATCTTCTAAATTTCAGTAGTGCCCACTGGGATTTCACCTTTTTAATTTGTAACTACAGTGACATAGGTCTCTTATTGGTAAATTTGACAAAAGACTTGTCTACTTTTTTTTTTCAGGAAACAACTGTTCAATTCATTAACATTTTGTATTCTTTTTAGTCTCAAATTCATTATTTTTCACTCTCATCTTTATGATCCTTCATTTTACTAGGCTTAGGTTTGGACTGTTTGTGTTTTTCTGATATATTGAGGAACATCATTATTTATTTACTTGAGCTCACTCTAGTGTTCTAATGTGAATATTGACATCACTAAACTGCTCTCGTTTGACTGCTTTGATAGGTTCTGATATTGGCATTATGATTTGATACTAGAAGCTGTTTACTGTCTTTCTTGATTTATTTTCTATGACCCATTAAGTGTTCAGGAGTGTATTACTTAGTATCTAGCTGTTATAAAACTTCTGTGGTTTTGCTGGGGATTTAGCTCAGAGGTACTGCGCCTACCTTGGAAGCAGAAGGACCTGAGTTCAATCCCCCAGTACTGCAAAAAAAAAAAAAATCTGTGATTTGTCTTGTAATTAATTTCTAGTTTCAATGTGCTGTGACCTGATAACACATGAGATGGATTAGTTCTTTTGTATTTATGTAGGTGGGGTTTTAGATTAGTACATTTTGGAGATAGTTCTTTGTGCTACTGAGAAAAACATTTATTCTTTTGTAGTAGGGTAGATATCCTGTATAAATCTATTAATTTCACTTCTTTGAAAGTGCAATTCAGCTCTAATATTTCATTAATTTTTTTGTTTAGTTGATCTATTTATGAAAATGGGGATATTGAGGTCACACACTACAATTATGCTGGTATTCATTTGATCTTTTATGTCCAGCAATGTTAGTTTTATGGAGTTGGGTTCACTGATATTTGGTGTATATATATTTCTAACTGCTATCTCTTTCGTGGAATACTTCCCTTAATTAATATGTAGTGACTTTCTTTGCCTCTTCTGATCAATTTGAAGTTGACTTGTCTGAAGTTAAAATTTCTTCCCTGCTTGCTTTTGAGGACCTGGTACAAAAAGTATTGTTTTCCATCCTTGAGTGTTTAATTCTATGAATTTATTTTCAGAGCACATGAGTCACTCAAGTGCTACAGACTGTTAGGCCTTGCTTTTGATTCAATCTTTTGAGTAATTAGGTCATTTATATACAAAATGATTACTAAAAGGTACTGATTTATTTCCTCCATTGCATTCTTTTTCTGTTGTTCTTTTTTTTAACTACCCACTTCACTTGATGTATTCATTCCATCAGGACTTTTTGGTTCTGTTGGTTTCTTTGTCTCTGTCTGTGATACGCTTAAGTATGCTTTATGTTTTGGCTTGGTTATTGTGAATTTCTTAATGTTTTCTTTGTCAGAGAATGTCCTTACTTCTCTATTGATATTTAAAGATAGTTTTACAGAATATATTCATTTGGATTGAAATTTGTTTTCTTTTAAGGTTTGAAACACTTCACTCTAAGTTTTCTTGGCTTTTAAAGTTTGTGTTTAAATGTCTGCTGCAGTTCCTTTGGGCTTACCTTTAAAAGTGATTTTTTACTTTTCTCTGATAATTTTAAAGATTGTGTCCTGTTAGACTTCTGGGATCTTGACTGTAATATGCCACACTGGTCATTTCCACTGTTCATGTACAATACAATTCTTTATCTCCAGAACTACAGTTTGATATTTTCTATGGAACCTATTTCTCTGGTAAATTTGCCATTTATGTTTTGAATAATTCTGTTCAATTCTTCTAATTTTTATGTGATTTTTTTCCACAACCATATTAATCAGTTTGTTTGCTCTCCCACTATCTTTTGGGTTATGTTATTTGAGTTCATTGCGTTTCTTTGCATCCTTTTTATCAATTTATGCAGCAGGCTCTGGACACATTGGAAGTTATGGAGGCATTTCATTGTCCTGTTTTTTTATATTCCTGTGTGTATATTTATGTATATGTGCTGAAGGCTTAGGTCAGTGGTGGGGAACTTATAGCAAATGTGCTGAGTGGGCTAACTATATCACTGAAGGCTCTAAAAGGTCCACGATCACTGGTTTAGGTCAAGTAGAATGAAGAAAATTTGTTGAGGTTATAAAGATTTATTTAGTTAGCTTCGGTTCTCCAGGGATGTGATCTTCATTCTATTTGTCAAAACGTATTGTCTAGTACTTCACCCTATTCAGTTTAATTGCATTGAACCCAGTCATTGTGTTACAGAAAGAATTTCTACTGAGTACTACAGTATCCAAAAATCAAACGTATCAATTGTACACATTAACATTTGTTTTTAGATTTCCATATTTTACCAGTGTCCCTTACAGATTATACCACACTGTTGTTGGCATTTATCTGTGACATGGAGAGGAAAAGGAAAAAGGAGGAAGTGGGGAAGGATGGGGTAGTTCGACAGGAAGAGGAGATAAGAGAAAGAGGAGATCAGACTCTGTTGGAGGTATTTTATACTTGAAGTAAACGGTTAGTATTGAAGGGCTTTAAGAGAATACTTTGTGGAAGTAGGGGAAGAGACAAAGGGCAGGGAGGTATATTTAGAAATCAAGTGAAGCTGCGTGGTTGTCAGAATTTGTCAATAAATTTGTAGTTACTTTTGTTTGCATCCTCTAAGCAAAATTTTGTCAAGGATTATCCGACCATTTAACACTATTCATGTTAAAGTATTGATCTATGTTTATTCTCTTTCGTATATATATTTATATACAATAGCATTGTGCAGCATCTCAAGATGGACTTCATGTGGACCACTTTATAAGACAATGACACTCTGGGATGGTTCCTTTCTTATGTTTATCTTCCATTAACTGCTCAATACATTTTATGATATCGAAAATATATTGGCTTCTCTCTAAAGTGTATAGACCTAGAGTGGCTTCAATGAAACCTGTGAAACATATTTTTATTTACTGAGAGTGACCTTTCCCAGAATTTTTCCTCTTGAGACCTTTAGTTTTATACTCTCCAGTGATTTATACACAGGTACTATAAGAAATCATTTTCCATATCTTATATTTCTTTGCCCTGAAAGTATTTAGACCAAGGAGGAAGATTAATTGGATCACTGTTTTTTTAAAAGACGTGCAATTCTTTAATTTTTTTTTATTTTTATTTTTGAGACAGGGTCTCGCTTTGTAGTTCAGGCTGGCCCTGAGCTCACTATGGTGCCCAGGCAAGCTGCTGCGAACTCAGCAATCCACCTGTCTCTGCCTCCTGAGTGCTGGGATGACAGGCGTGAGCCACCACGTCCGGCATTGTGGTATGCAGTGTTGATTGCTGGTGGGCGTGTCTCCACGCCCAGCATTATATGTGGTTACCGGGGATCGAACTCAGGTTCTTGCGCTTGCGAGGCCGGCGCCGGAACCACTGAGCTAACCCTCCGGCCCGACGTGCAATTCTTTAAAATAAAAATCTGCTATTAAAAATGGGTTCCCACACTCCAATTTAATGATCTGAATGCTAATTCATATTTTATAACCTACACATCCTCCTCTGGAGAGTCTGAAATACTGTCTTTGAAAGTAGTGTCCGATTATGGAGGGGAAGTCTGTCGGTCATGTCTTCAGGTGTAAGTCCTAAATTATGTATTCAGATGTAATTTCAAATTGTGTATGCTGCCTTGTCTCTTGGGAAGTATACACAATTTGACAAATGAACTTCAAGTGACATGAAGGTTGTACTTCTTGAGATCTGTGTGTGTGTGTGTGTGTGTGTGTGTGTGTGTGTGTGTGTTGTATTTCTCCTCTGGCTGTGCTGTTAGTAGGAAAAAATTACCTGAGTAGGTAATAATATTTCAGGACTGAATCCTAAATACATCCTGGACATTACTCATTATGATATTTTCTTTACTGAGACTTAGGTCACTAAGCTGATGAAGTTCATGGAGGAAGTGCCAGTGAAGAAACTTTAAGCCTTTCAAATGTTGCTTCTGAGGTAAGTTAATCTGTGCAGTGTTACAGTAAGCAAAGGAAGAGGGGAGAGTAGATTTGTCAGACTAACAGTCCAAACAGAGGATCATAGTAGAAGATTTAGGGCAATAATATGGCAAGGAAGAGGACACAGAGAGAAGATGAGCTCTACCTACTTTAGGTCGAATTACACAGAATGAGATTAAAAGTACAATGTACCTGTATTTGTTCAGTCACAAAAAACCTGTCAAAGACTGGGTATAGAGCAGTTCCTCAAACTCAGCCCTACTGTTATTTTGAAGCAGACAATTCTCTACTGTGGAACTGTCCTTTGGATTATAGCAGCACTGCTGGTTTATACCCATTAAATGTAAGTAGTACTCCCTCCATTGAGACACACAAAAATCTCTCCATCTATTGCCAAACATTCTTTTGAAGGAAAACATTCCCTGGTTGAGAATTACTACTATAAAGGAAAAGGCTTCTCATGTTTTTCTTTTTTCTATTCACTTAATAAACACCTAGAGAAAAGTGATTCAGAGAAGTGTGGTCACTCAAAGGCTGTTTTAAGGAGGCAGGCCTCCTCCATATTCCTGTTCCACCATTTCTGGGCCACAGGTTTTGTTTATACAGTTGTTGCTCATCAAGGTTCTGACCTCCATCTGGTTTCCTGCCTGAGAGAACTGGCACAGACCAACTCAAGTGCCCATGAGAGCAAGGAAATTGTCACCTGTGTGTGCCAGCACTCAGTGCATGGCCAGGCACAGACATACATTTGTGAAGTGCAAAAAGTGATGATTCACATGTGACATCTGTGGGTCCATATTAATCAGGGTAATTAATAGCAAAGGACACTTCTATTGCAGTAATTAAAGGAGATCAGAAAGCTCCCAGGATCTCTGGGAGGGCTGGAGAGTCATACTGGGAGCACAGAAGTCAGGCTGGGAACCACCCCATGGCAGCTGTTCTAACCAAACACCTTCACCACATCTGTCAACACCACTTCCACAGCTTGCACCCATGATGACAGAGAGAACCAGAAGTTCTTTCCCTGCTAGTTCCAGTAAGGCAAATGTCACCATGTGTCGACTATGGAGCCAAATTTCTCATGCACACCTTTTCTTAACTTGCTAAATTAACTACTGTGATGGGTTAATTTTATGTGTCAATTTGACTGGGTCATAGAAGGCCCAGACACTTGGTCAACCATTATCCTAAATGTGTCAGTGAGGGTGTCTCTGGGTGAAGTTAATATGTAAATCAGTAGACTGAATTATGCTGATTGCCTTTTCAGTGGGGAAAGGTATCACTGGATCAGCTGAAGGCCTGAGTAGAATGAAAGGGCAAACTGTCCTGGGAATAAAGGTGAGCTCATCGTACCTATTTTGGGATATGATCCAGTTGTTCTTGCCTTTATAGCTGAATTGAAATATCAGCTTTCCTTGGGTCTCAAACCAAATGACATGTAGGCTGGGACTTATATAATTAACTCTCCTGGGTCTCTATACTGTTGCCTGCATATCTTGGAACATGTCTGTCTCCATAATTTGCATGAGCCAATTCTTTGTAATCATATGCAAAATGAAGAAGATAATGAAAATATAGGGACGGTGTAAAGGTGTTAGAGACTGCAAACAACAAATGATTTTTTTTTCCAAGGCTGTCCTTGTGCCTTTGGATAACACCTGTGTAGAGACTGGTGGAAGGGCCTTGTCTTTACTCTGAGTTTCACTCTGGTTTGGCTAGAAAAGAAAAGGATTAAAGAGGATTTGTTTTCCTTCTGTACATGCTACAGCAGACTTGGCCTGTTACCTTTTGTTTCATTTTACTTGATCTGGGCCACACACTGATCACTCTTCAATTATCTCTTCCTCCTTCTTTATCCCTCCTCCCATTTTCTTCTTTCTTTTTTATGTGTTTGTTTTTGCACTGACAGTGGGAACACTGAGTTTTGCTAATTGTTTTCCTGCATTCGCAACACTTTATCATCTTGGGGCTATTTAAGGCTTTTCTATTGTTTTCTTTATTCATTCTTTACATTTCTGTGTCTCAGTCTCATTGTCCTTTCTACATAAAGATTATATGGGCAGAATTATTAAATCATGTAGAGTGCAATGGTGATGCATTCAACCAGGCTGCTGTTCATAACAGCCACAGAAGTGAGCAGCATGTGACTATGACAACTGATCTCTCTAATATGTGGCATTTTAGCCCCTCCCCTTCTTTGGCTGATCTAATATGTGAGTGGACTGCAATGTTCCAGGTTTGCCTGTGTTTTGTGATAAGACATAATTATGAGTAGTTCTTTCATGTGCTTGTAGCTGTTTGGGGCTTCTCTCATACCAAGTGTGTTCACATATATTTTGATCATTTTGTTTTTGGTTAGTTATTAACAGTTTTTAATAAGTTACAGAAAGTTTGAGAGCAGATTGATAAATACCACTGTGATTAAAAATTAAATATTATAAAAGTAAAAATAAATTGTATTAGAGATTAATTGAAAAAAATATTATAAATTTTCAAAATCATCATACCCTATGTTACAATATATAGATATTCCTTGTTTAATGAACTATTTGCTTAATGACTGGACTTCCAACTGAGGCATGCTGTTCTGACTTATAGCCTGATGCTTATGCTTTTTTGGGGGGTACAATTCTGTATATCTTGTTTATAAAGCTTCAGTGTCTTTTGTGCAGTTCATCTTGTTTATTTAGTACTATAGTTTTTGCTGATGGTACTCTATAGTACAGTACTGCAATTTTATATTCTATTATACATTATAATAATGCATGGAAGTGTTATACAAAGAAAAGCATAATCATCATGTGAAGTTTCCTTTCACCAGTTCTTTGTTCTGAATATTGTAATGTATACTATATACAATGTCTCATTTAGGGACTAATAATACCAAATTGCAGAAATGGAACTCGGGCATTAACAAAGAATATTTCTATTTATAATTTTCTATTTTACTATATTTTTACAAATAGGGTGACAACTAAAAGGAGTATAACTAAACAAATATTAAAAATTTTGATAATGGCCGGGCATGGTGGCTCACGCCTGTAATCCCAGCACTTGGGAGGCAGAGAAAGGAGGATTGCTGAGTTCAAGGCTTGCCTGGGCTACATAGTGAGCTCAGAGCCAGCCTGAACTACAAAGCGAGACCCTGTCTCAAAAAAAAATTTTTTTTTGATAATGGCAATGTGTTTTCCTTTTTCTGTTCATCAAGTCAGTTCTAAACATATTTGAAACTTTGGAGTATTTCACAAATTAAAATATCTCTACACCAGTATTGAATTTGTTAGGAAACAGTTTCTTTAACTTGTATTTCTTCTTGTTCACAATTTGTGGAAAATCTCTCCAGAAAAACCAATGAATGCAAGGACCCCACTTTGATCCCCATACCACAAAAACAAACAAAAACAATGAATGAGAGCCTAAAGTGGTGGATCTTGGACTCTGTTAGGATTGCTACTGTTAAAAACAATACAGTGATCCCCAAAAGTAAAGGTAAAGATTAAATTGCACATATACTAAGATAATTACTATGGCAGTGGTATGCATGTACATATCTGTCATGATCGAGTTATTTGCTTGCTCTATTTGTTCTATGTACTTGTAGTCAGTTCTGAACATGTTGACCTATAGTATCACTGGAAAGGTGTATGGTCTTGCCTTCTTGGTTATAGATTAATCCAAAATTTCCAAGCAACCACACCCAATACACTTTTATGCTAATGTATTGAAGTTGCATTGTGTTATTATAGAGATTGTATTAGCTCATAAAGAACAAAATCTACATAGATTTTGTTTTTAGGAAGAAACTAACAGAGGTTTACTATTCACATATTCACCAACTATAGAAATGACCCCTGAAGGTATAGTCTTAATATTTATATATTCATGAAGAGGCATAATATTTGTATGTATGTTTTTATGTTTATATACATGTACAAATAGACATAATATTCGAACATATACTATTTCAATACATGATCAACAAATTGCAGGAATAAATAAGCTCTTTAAGATTTGGGGAGCATGAGTCCCCTGGAATAACAAGTCAGAGAGTCTTCCTTTTGTGGACATTCCTGCTGTTTGCTAGAGAGGGGATGAGGCACAGGAAAGTCAGATATAGCAGCTTTCAGGGTGGTTGGACTCTGTCTCAGCTTAGGCCAGTAGGCATCAGATGCTCTCCCCAACTCCTCTCTACTGCAAAGAAGACAGGCAGCGAGGCCAAATGGAAAGCAGGCTTTCCTTGAGCCTGAGTACTGAATGAAACTCCTGAAAATGGTCTGACCTAGGGAAAATTCTTCCTATCTCTGAACATGAGTGGATATAAATTAAGACCAGTATTGGCTTAGGCTTCAAAGCTATAGCATAGAATGTTCCCCAATGGTGACATGTCACAGGAGAGGAAACAGGAACCTTTCCATGTAAGGTAATTAAATCTTCTGCTAAGAAAGAAACACACACAGACACTCCTACTCAATTGTGTGGAATTTATATGGCCCCACAGAGCCTGAATAGGTCAAGTGGTTTGTCCAAGGTCGTAAACTAATGAGATGCGGATCTAGGGCCTAGCTGGGTTTTTACCCTGTAGGTCCAAATCTAACCTTTTCTACCCAGCTAACAGGAAAACTATTTTTAATCTTGTTACATCAAAAAGCCACCAATCGATAGTATAATCCTAAACATCAGATTCTGTGTAATTTGGATGAAAATTAGGTAGAAAGCTGAGAATTAAAACACATCTTGCATCTTGTTTGGGAAGAAAGATTTTGCTAACATATCAGTTAAACATTGGTGTGCTTCAGTCATCAGGGAATTTCTTAAAGGTGCAGACTACTGAGTTCCAGTGCTACAGTTTCTCATTTGAGAGGTGGGGCTTTAGGATCTACAGTTCTAACAAAATAACAGGCAATGGTGATATTACTGATCAGGCATCATCACTTGGGAAACTAAGAAAGGAGCTCTAGGATTTGATGATGGCTTTTGGAAAATCAAGGGTTGTCACTTTACATGCCAGATAACAAACACCAGAGAAGTAGCTAGAATCCATAATCTGGTCTCCTGGCTGAATCTCTCAGAGGCTTTAGGGGGAAGAGAAAATAGAAATCCAAATATTCAACATAGGCTACGAGGCTAAGAGCTTTCCTGGGAATAACATGGTTCATCTGAATGTTCAAACTGAGCTGAGGTGTCCCAGAAAGACAGGGAAATAGAAAAGACTGACAAAGACTGCTTCCCTCATTTCAACATCTTTCTCAATCTTCTCTCGAAATTACTGACCTTTTTAAAGTAAAAGATATGCAGAAATAAGGTAGCATGGGATGTACTCATAGAGAAGAAAATGGCAGAAACAAAAGAGGAATTAAATTGGTTTCTTTTACATAGTAATTACCTGAAAATGAAAAATAAAAACTTGGGAGAAACAAGAAATCAAAGAAGAGAAGATAACTTGTGATAAGTAGACTGGTGGAGTTCCAAGAAGAAATAAAGAAAAAGAAAAAAAACCAAAGTCATCACAGAGACTTAATGTTGAACTGAGAAAATATAGAAACCCAGCACAGGATTTGAGGAAAGCTTAGTAAATAAAGAGGTAAGACGTGAAAAGAAGAAAATATTAACAGAGGGAAAAACTGAGGAAATAAAAAGTTACAGAGCTAGAAGATAAGGATATGTTTAAGAATAAGTTCTCCCCCAGAAACAGAACATGAGATGGGTGTTTTGTTCAGGTACTAATTTGGGGAGGTGATCCCAGGTAAAAAAGAAGAGAACTAGAACCAACATGGAACTTTTTCAAGTAGGGCACTTTTGTGGGGCCATCTGATGCACTGAACATTATATGTACTTAAGGGAAAACAGAGTGACCCTTGTTCACTCCTTCTGTTCCACCCTTTCATAAAGGGTACATCATTGCACATGATTAACTCCCATGCACTTCTGAGCATATGAGGCATATGCTGTCAGATATTGTCAATATCAACTTACCTAGTGGGTCATCACTGCTGAAAATACTGGAGAAAAATGTGGTCTGAAAAGGTAGAGATTCAAGAGTAAGATGTGTTTGACCTAAGGACAAACTGCTTTCTAAAAGAAACTGATATGAAATGTGAATTTTGGAAACTATTTTAGAAAAATCATTGCACTTAAAGGGGAAAGAAAGTGTGTCAGCCTTTTTGGTCATTAGAGAAACCACCATGTGAAGGAGGAAAATCACTTACAAAGGAGGAAAATCAAATTCCTACCAGATGTGAGTATTGAAGCTATTGATATAAATGACAGCAGAGCAGTAACTAGAAAACACTCAGGTAATGAAAATGAAAGCTCTGTTCCTGTTAACACAGTCATACTTTCAAGTTAACAAGAACTGAGAGGAGATAGCTCTCACGGTGCATCTTAAAACCTCTGCTCCAGAAGACACAGCTAACCAAGATTCCAGAGCAGAGAAACCATGATACATGTACTGCTAGAAATTAATGACTTGATTAAAATACAGAACTAGAATTACATAGTTATGAAATTGAAAGCAGAGAACAGGATGCTAATTACTCACATTTTGACATTGAAAAAGAACTTAATTGGTCGAAGTCTTAGATGAATTATTTTTCCCACATACCATAGCAGAAAATCATTAGATACTGTCAGTATTAAATAAAATAGATTTCCAAAGTTCAAACTTAAAGATACTATTCAAAATATTGTGCCTTATTTTGGAGATCTGTTGAAGCATATCAAACTGTTCTTTCAGAAACATATTATTTGAAACGCATACTTTAGTTTTACTTTGCTCTATCTTCTGTTATATACACACAAGTTATAAAAGAACAATATCACGCATTTGTGGGACTTTAGAGCTGGCAGCATGGTCTATTAGTCCTCACTCCCAGGCACTGTCTACTTTATATGTAGTCATTTCCTCAGTGCCTTTTCCTAAAGCTCTATCTGGGGTCAAGAGGGATTTGAGGAGGATTCGCTGCTCACTAAATAGTTGATTATTTACTTTGAATGTGGAAAAAATCCTTTTAAGTTTAATTGATTTTATTGGTACATTTTATATACACATCACGATCACACTCAACCTTGAGAATTTGTACCAGTATAGGACATGACTTAATTCTCATCTTTTCTTTTATTCATCTTTTTCTTTTCTACTGGACATCTTTCTTTTTCAAATTTTATGTTTTACCTTTCCCTTACCCTACCCCTCCATTTTTATCATTATTATGATTAAAGTTTATTAGTTTTTAGATATTAAGTAACATTATGCTCTCACTGCTTAATTATTTTCTGTTGTTAATGATGTGGTCATTGCATTTAATACATTTTTTGTATGTCAATATTTGGGTTTGTGCCCATATTATTATTGCAGATCTCTTTTCTATTGTTAAGAGTGGTATGGTAGGAGACTCTGTTTCTGGGGTATGTTAAAAGCCATCTTGGGTAACAACAGCAAGGTAGGAGGCATCTGAAACCCAAATATTACAGAGCTACAGTGATAAAAACAGCAAGGAATTGACACAAAAACAGACATGTGGGTCAACAGAATAGAGGATATAAAAATAATTCTAGGTATATTCAACGATCTGTTCTTTAACAGAGGGACAAATAGTACTAAATGCTGTTGGGAGCACTGGTTATCTAGGTGCAGAAGGATTCCACCTATATTTCTCATCCCATTCTAACATTACATCAGAACAGATCAAAGACCTAAAGAGCAATAATAAAGTAGAGCATTAGATCTTTCTGAAATGGTAGGGGGATCAAGAAATGGAGGGAAGGAGGTAGGAGAGGGGGACAGGAGATATAAAAGGAAAGGCAAATGAGAGGTATTAATTTGGTGCAGAAATAATATACAGATGAAAGATAAATGGCTATAATTAATTAATTATTAAGTATGAATTGTAACTCCTTAGCCAAACCTTTATGGGCATGTCATTTTGTTTACTTCTAACTTTTAGCACCACAGTAAGGTTTCTCGTGCTCTTTGCTAGGGTTTCAGTTTTGAATGTCCCCCCATAAGTATCATAATTGGAAATGATAAAACCATTAGGAAGCAGAACCTAGTGCAAGGAAGTATGGTCATTCAGGTTGTGTCCTTGAAGGGTATGCTGGGACCTTGACCCTTTTCTATCTCTCTACTTGCTTGTTGGCTACATACCAAAATGGAAAATGCAAGTCCTAGAATGTATGATAGACACTGTAAGATAGAAAATATTCTAAGGTAAATGGGGGTGGGGTAAGTAACAAGGGAAAAGAAAAAATTGTGATGGTTAAAAAAAGGGGAAACAAACTCATGTATATAGGGGGTGGGGGTTGTAGGGTGGGTAAGGGAAGGCAAAAAAATGAGAATTAACTCGTGTCATACTGGTACAAATTCTCAATGTTGAGTGTGATCATGATGTGTATATAAAATATACCTCTATCACAATAAAAAAGCGCAAGAGGGATGAAGAGAAAGAGAACATAAAAAGAGTAAGGTCAAGACTATACTGTGGAAAAAGGCCATAGAGGAAGCAAAGAAAGAGGGGAAGAGAGAATTATAGAAAACATTGAGATTATATAGAAAGCCATCATTTGTACAACACCAGAGTGACAACAGTAGGCAAGAAACATCATAGATATTAAAATTTGTGGTCATAAGTATAACAAAAAGAGGATATTTATACTTCTTTTTCAATATATCTCCCCACAAGATACTTATTCATTACAAAAAATATAGTAACTTTGTAGTTTAAAACATTGGAAATAATCACATTAACTGTAACATTAAAGATATTAATAATGATATATATCAATATCACTTATCTCCTCATATTATGTATGAGAAAAGAGAAAAATCTTTTCGTGATGTCCTTATCAAAACTGGATACCAAAAATTAAATACAGGAAAATATCAGACAAAACTAATTGAAGGATATGTTGAAAGTTTAAAGGTCACAAAAAAACAGACTTAGGAAAAGTCCCAGATTGGATGAAATTATGAAATCACGACAACTAAATCAATCCTAAATAATAATATGAACATGAATTGTACAACTGATAAATTTTAATAAGATATGTCTGAGACAACAGGAAAACAGAAAGAAAAAAACAAAGCATTGTAATGCAGTAAGGAAAATGTACCTTGACTTAGTAAAATTGCCCTACAAGTTTTCTTTGATCTTTGGCCTATTAATCTGGCTTTCAATCTATATATGTATGATAATTATATGGTCTTATAAACTAAAGAAATGATTCTGATGCTGGAAAAATAAAAGGGAAGTAGAGGGAGGGAGAGAGAAATAAGGGAATTGAAATGTATTATGTCCATGTACCAATATGCTTACAGGGAATACAATCACTGTACTGTGAACGTGTAATAAAAAAAGAGTCAAAAGGAAAGAAAAAAGACAGAGACAGACAGACACAGGCAGACAGATAGACAGACACACAGAAAAACAGCCAGCCACCTGATAACAGAAGAGCTTTTTCCACTACTTCTTTTTCATTGTATAGTTTTCCATTCTTTGGCACTCAGTTATTCTTTTTGATTATGAAACAACACCTTTAATTTTTGTGAAAGTTTGGCACTTTGCTTTTCTCTGTCTTCATGGACCAAAATTTGAGCTCATTATGTTGCTAGTTGATGCCAATAATTAGAGCTTTGACTTAGCCTATTTATTATGTTAAAAACAAATATAAATACTTTGCTAAGATTTAGATCTAAAAGGGCCCCAGAGTCTCATTTCTTTCTAAGATGACTGGATGATAGGGGTATTGCAGTCACCAGCTAATCCACTCATTGATGCATTTATAGCTAAATGTGTTGTTAGAGGGAGGAACTGAGTGGTAGGAAGAGGGTCCTGTGGTCTTGACTTTGAAGGGAATGTTCTTGCCCCTGGCTCCACTGTTTTTTGTTTCTGGCTTCCATCAAGTGTACACCTTTATTCCACCATGCTCTCCAGCTGCAATGCTTCTGTTGACCATTGACTACGTTCCCCCAAACTATGAGCCACTTAAGTCTCTTCACCTTAATACTGTAGGTGTTACATACTATGCCTAGTAATGGGAAAGTAACTATTGCACACAAGATTAAAGTTGATATCTTAGGGCCGGAGGGTTAGCTCAGTGGTTCCGGCGCCTGCCTCGCAAGCGCAAGGTCCTGGGTTCGATCCCCGGTAACCACATACAATGCTGGGCGTGAAGACTCACGCCCACCAGCAATCAATACCGCATACCACAGTGCCGGGCGTGGTGGCTCACGCCTGTAATCCCAGCACTCGGGAGGCAGAGACAGGAGGATTGCTG
>PVIC010018597.1:0-31437 GCA_004025085.1 Thryonomys swinderianus
ATTTACATTTGATTTTTAAGAAAAAGAATTGACTAATGATTTCAATCACCAAAATGCATGAAGGTTAATCTGAAAATTCATTGGAACCTGCTTTGGAATAAATTAATTCACTTGGAATGTATCACTAAAATTATTTTTTGATCTAATGGAGTGATAATTGAATTCTTTTCTAATCGGAGGCAGGGGAGACAGTAGCACCACAACATAATTTCTTGCCTAGTTAAATACATCATACTTTTTTCTGTAGAAATAATTTGCTTTTAGACTCATGCTGAGAAGCGACCAGCTTCTCTTTATGGTAATATAATTTAACAAAATGTAGCATTGCTTCTCGATTAAATTAAGGCAATTTGAAAAATTGAAGAGTCTTTGGGTCTTTGCTCTTCAATCATCTTCTGTTGTCACTTTAAGCTGAAAAAAAATCTTCAGGAGCTTAAGTTTCTTTCATGTAACTAGACCAAAGAAATGATGTTCCTAAAGGTGCTAGAAAATCAGAGGCTCATGCTACCAGTGAGTGCCATTGCTTTTTGTTCTTGTTGTTGTTTTGTTCATATTACCTTTACTGGGGTGAGCAAGCCACTTCTGCATTCTCAGGATAATCTATTGGGAGATGCCCATGGGCATAACAAATAAAAATCTACACAGAGTAGGACTGTATAAAATCAACTGAGATCTAACCATCTCATTCTGTTTCTTTCACTGCTTCACTCTCTCTCTCTCTCTCTCTCTCTCTCTCTCTCTCTCTGCCTCTTTCTTCCTGCCTCTCCTTTCATACTTACAAACTCAAGTCACTAGTCAAATATTAGAGAATATCAGAATCACTTTCTAATGTGACCTTAAACCGACAGAGGTATCTCACCATCTTATTATGTGTACTTCTCATTAAATATCTAGAAAATCCCTTTGAAAATAAATATGGAGTATATTCATTAGGGAATATACAATCTTTAATCAGAATTTTAAAAAGATTCTAATCTGGACAAGTTCAGGAGGATAAGGCATGAGGATTGAAAATTCCAGGCCAGTCTGTGCTGCACACTGAGTTTATGATCAACTTGAACTGCATAATGAAGCCCTTTCTCAAAACTGAAAAAAAAAACATAAAGTAAAACAAATTTATGCATGCTGTGGTGTAGTAATTGTAAAGTTATTTGGAAACAGCAAGGCTAGAGATATGAAGAAAATGCATATGGTAGCTATAAAAATAATTTCAAGGATTAGAGTGTTTTTTTGAGATTATTTTTCTTTGGATAATGACAGAATACATAAAAATTTGTGCCATTTGTATTAAATTAAAAATTATAAAATTTCTTGACATGGACAAAAAGTACTTGTCTAACTGGAATGATAATATTTATGTAAAAATTCTAGTTTTCTCTATCCTTAGCCCTTGCATGTGTTTGTCTTATGGTTATAGGAAAATTCACAGAATATATTGCATGTTTTCATTCATAATATAATATGAATAATCATTTCAGAAATCCACAAAAAGAAATACATATAAAGTAATTTAATTCATAATTTCAGTGCTTCAAATTTTCAGAGGGAATTATCCTTATTTCAAATTTTGCTTACATTTGATATGCTCCTTTTCATTTTTTTAAGCATTTTATTTATGGAAAATTTCAATCATGTCTAAAAGTTGCAGAATTGGACCCTTGTATAACTACTACAATCTTTATTTTCTAAAAAGTTATCAATTTCTTTCAGCTTTATTTCTAATCATATCTTCTCTAAATATTTTATGTTAGTCTCTGAAAGAGGATGTCTTTTAACATATCCTTTGTACTTATAGTATAACAGTCATCATTTAAGAGTATTTACATTGAAACATAAATGTAATGGTCCTTAATCATTTTAAAAAATTCACAAAATCAGTACATCATCACTTATTTGCTAAATCTCTTACAATTTTTTCAATATATGTTTCCACTATGTTGCCTTAAAATTTAAAAACCTTCATATCATTAGACATTTCTAAATTCTTCTTTAGATATTAATACATGAACCTGGCAGTGGTAAAACAACACACCACATTCCATGTTTCCTAACAGAGTAACAAATTCTTTTACTTTTATTAATTTTCAATTTACATTCATTTTGTTTTAGACAATATGTAACTAGGCTGGCCTCCAGTTGAAATACTCTTGCCTCAGCCTTTAATGCTGGGATAGAGGGCATGTGCCACACTGCATTACTGGTATTTTCATTCTTCACAACTGAAGGGCATTGAAACGCTATAGTATTGGGATTCTTATTTAGGTTTCCTTTCTTCTTATTAAAATAAGTCACATTTTCCAAATTTGTTGATCATTTGATTTTTAATCATTGAATTGCTTATGTTTTTACATATGTTTTTCCTACTATGACTGTTCTTTGTATCTTTTTTTAAAAGTCTATATTCTAGGGGAAAGTATTGTAATAATTTTGCCAGCTTGTAGGGTAGTTTCTTCACAGTGTTGTTTGATGAATAATAATAACATCAGTAAATCTGTCAAAATTAACCATCATTTCCTTTATGACTATTTTTATGATCTGAGTTTAATGCATGACTTCTTTTATCAAGTTACATAAAATATTACCTAAACATTTTTATTTAAGTGTTTTTCTTTAAATATACTACATTTTTAGAACTTTGTATAATCATTTTTTTGCTATTTTTGAAGTGACATTTTAACAGTTTTTGATACAGATAGATAAACCTCTTGAAACTATTTTCCAATTTTTTTCTTACTTCCTTTTTTAGAATACAGCATGTATCATTGAACATTTTCACACAGTGTGGGACCATCTTGAGTCTCTGGTCTGATATGTTGGCCTGAATACTGTTTCTCTACTTAAGTATACATTTTGTTGCTAGATTTTGCAAACTCTTGTATCTATCTTATAAGACAAAACTTTCCATGCCTGACATTTTTTCTTGTCAAAATGTTTTGCTACTTACTATCTATGATAGACAACTGTCTTGTGGGTGAGGCATATCTGACACCTAGAACTTATAGGAGTAGACATTTAATTTAGATGCGGAGTTTCTGGGGATTTAATGCATGGCTGGCTGACTCTCGCACAGAAACATCATGGTGGAAAGGGTTAGCAGAGCAAAGTTGTTCATTTCACCAGAAGCAGGAAGCAAGCAAAGCAGCACCACTGGAGATACAAATTCTTTTAATTGTGGCAGACTGGAAAGAGGAGAGGGAAAGGGAAGTGAAAAGGATCAAGACATGATATGATTATGTGCCAATTCTCCATGTGAATGTACAATGAGTGTATTTACTATATCACATCAATATGCTAATATGCCTTTAAAATTGTGTATAATATTTTTATGAATCTTAAAAGGCATAGTTTGTCATTATGACCTTGCCCATGTATCACTTGTTTTTTAAAAAAATTTCTTTAATTTTGATGAGATTTTGTATATTTTATTAGTGTTTTATAAGAATCATATGTAGAGCCTATAGTTTTCTCTATTGTGTTACATTTCATGTTGTATCTTTTTTTTTTTTTGAGACAGGGTCTCGCTTTGTAGTTCAAGCTGGCTCTGAGCTCACTATGTAGCCCAGGCAAGCCTTGAACTCAGCAATCCTCCTCTCTCTGCCTCCCGAGTGCTGGGATTACAGGCGTGAGCCACCATGCCCGGCTTATATCTTTTATTATAAATTTGTTTTCTGTTGGAGATCATCTCCAGAGTCTGGCCATGCAAGCTGTCCTTGGCTTAGTGTGCTTTGCGTTTAGAAGACCCAACATGCAGAGGTTAAAAATAACTTCATGGAAACATCCTGTTCAGGGACGCTGTGGGTCAGACCACCCTTGAGACATTCTGTAATGTCCTTTCTGTTCTACACTTGATCTTCTGTGAGGAAAGGTACAACTTTTTAGTTAGCTTAGTTCTTCATGTTTTGCCTGAGTTCTGCAGTTTATCTGCCAGAAGGACAGAAAGGAAAGAAAGGATAAGAAGGAAAGGAAGGTTAGGAAGACAGAAAAAAATGACAAGATAGTGCTAGGATGATGTATTCCTTTGTGCTTGCACACAATATAACCATGCTTGAAGAAATAAAGTTTGCCTTTAGTTTGCAAAGACTTTCGGTCTCCCATGCTCTTCTTTTCTTTCTTACAGTTCTTCTGTATTCAAAGCATTCTGGACCTGGTCATCAGAGACCACAGTTTTCATTTTTGATGAATAAATAAATAAACAAATAAATAAATAAATAAAATCGTATCATCACTACAGGATCAATAGTTTGTTAGTATTGATAAACATATTGTAAACTATCAGAGTAACAGATCAAGGGAAAGTATTATTGGCTGTGTTTGATGTAGAAAAAGTATTAGGTAAAACCTAGTTACCTTTGACAAAGAATCATACCCAAGACTGAATGGGATCATTGTATTTAATATGATTAAATATGCACTTCAAAAATCTCATCAGTATTTTCTTTACAGGTTAAAAACGCAAAGCCTTACCATTAAAATTGAGAAAGTGTTGTCCACTATAACCATTTACCATGGCTTGGATCTTAAATGTCTTCTGAAAGGCTCATATATTGAAAGTGATGTCCCTGAAGTAGCTATGTTCAGAGGCGAGGCTTTGGAAAGTGGTTGGATAATGAGGGCTCCACTTCCATCCAAACATGACTGCAGTGATGAGCTCATATTTGCATGGCAAGTTAAGAAGTAGGCTCTCTACTTCGAGGCAATAATCTGGGAGAGCCATGCCCTGGAACCGAATGCTGTACCTTGCTCTGGTTTCTTCCTCATCTCTGTTTCCTAGCTCACATGAGGTGATCAGCTCTCCTCTTGCACATCCTTCTGACACAATCCTTCTGCCTTTTCACAAGCCTGAAAAGAATGGAGCCACCTCTCTATGGATTCAGAGCTCTGAAACTGTGAGCCAAAAGAGCTCCTTGCTCTACCTTTAAATTGATTTTCTTCAGGTATCTTTCCTTAGAGACTGAAAAATGACACACAGTCTTGTTAGTTTTTAGACATTGAAAATGTATGACTAAAAGGAAATTACAACGTGAATTGTAAATGATACAATGTAAATTTATGAAGAAATATAAAAATCAAGTAATTTATTAAAATTCCATGAGTTTAGAAAAATGATACATACTATAAAATTACCAAACTTTTTCAAGGAAATTAAAGAAAACATTAAGTATCATTTATTTTTTAATTAAATTTTTTACAGGGGAGAGTGTGAACACAGTCCCACACTACCACAAATTATGCAGTCGAGTTTCCCACATTTGGGAAATCGCAGGGGTCAGCACATCTGGAGTGCAATGGATAAGCCTCGCCCTGGGAAAACCACCTTCGTGATCATGGTATCTCCCCTGCCAGGTAAATATAAGTATCATTTATTATGTGTCAGACCCCAGTTTAAATTCTTACTAATATTACTTTTATCCTTACCAAGAAACTTTGTAATAAGATTATCACTTTTTGCATCAGAAAAGGTGTAGAAAATAGAGACAGCTCAAACCATTAGTGCAGAGCAGAGACAAGTGAGAGAGAGATGGAGTATACAAATACATAAACTAAATTCTAAAGGCATTTCCACTACCAAAATGAGGAAACCAACCCATCATTTATATTGACCTGGTCCAAGGATTCAGATTATCTTCACTGGTGATCGGTCCAGGAAGTCAAACAAAAATCTCTATACAAATTGGCTTCAAATAGTTAAGGTTGAATAATAATTGACCAAGTTCTTATTTTTCTTCTGTCTCCATTAGAAAACTGATTAAAGAAAGCCCAGTATGTACCCCAACTAGTCACATATTGTTCTTGGTTACTAGTTTTAGTTACACCTTTGCATTACCAATGCCCTTAGGTAGGGTATAATTAGACCACCTCTCCATTTAAAGTTTTCTTTCTTCTCCACTCGCCTTTCACTTCTGGCAAATGTGAGCCATGGTTACTGAGGATTTTGTTACACCGGAAGCTCTGAGCAAATCACCTTGGCTTATTCCCAATTAAAGGATCTTATTTATTTCAAAAGAGACATCAAACTTGATGGCATGAATCCAAGGTCTTAGAAAAGGCTTTCTCTTTGACAAAAAAGATAAGTTTAATATAAATATTTCAAAAAGTTATTCGAATTTTTACATAGAATTATTTTGGTTCATTTAAATAAAAATGCAACAAATTCAGAAAAATCTGAGAAAGACAAATTTCTTACAGATATATTAAAATGTACTCTAATATCATAATAATGTAATAATATAACTGGCATAGAACCATTAAAGAATAACCAGTTATATATAATATTAAATAGGACAGATGAGTAATCATCTCAAAAAATTTCTAAAAATATGCATACATATATTTTATCCTCATATAGAAATTAAGTATAGATTTCAATTTGAAAATCTTTATATAAGAATAAAATAGACCACCCAAACTCGTGCTCATGTATTTTGAACTTTCATGTATTAAACAACTGGCCTAAATTTGTAAAGCACTAATTTCTAAAAGATGAAAGAAAAAGATGACTTACAATAGTAGTAGAAGATTAAGTTATTTTTCAAATCAGAAAAGATCAAGGAGACTGGGCCAGGAAAATCATAACTTTGATGCTAGTCTTGGTAGCTTAGAAAGTACCTCCCTCAAATAGGACTGAGATGTAACTCAGGAGTAAAGTATTTGTCTAGTACTTGGGAGATCCTGAGTTCAATTCCCAGAACTAGAAAAACAGAAAAGAAAGCAAACTAACTGCTCAAAGAACAGAAAGGACATAGATAACATTTACTAATATTATTTATTAATCAACAAAGAAAAAAATTGTCTTTAGTAAGGAAAAAAATAGAGTAATGTTTGGATCCAGGCATAAACTTATTAAACAACAGCAAACATAAACATCAATAATTACAGTGACAAAATTTTCTAACATTTTGTGAAGACAGATAATATACTTCTAAATAATGGATAAAAGTAGTTAAAACTCTTACAAAGTAAAAGTGCTATCTCTCATAACAAAAGAGTCTAGGTCTACATAATATGAAGAAAAATATTTAACCATTGATGAGAATGAATATCTTAAGCAGCCAAAATCATATGTAGTAAAAAAACCAAAACATTACAGCTAAGAAAGCAGATGTGTATAAGGATCCTGCTGTTATGAGATTACCTTGTTCTGCATCCACTAATTTTATATTTTACTCCACACACACACTGCTATAAGGAAGGAAAAATAATTTTCCCACTTGTTTTTAAAATTTTTAGCTGGAGCTTTTGAAACAAAAGATTAACAAGAGAAAAGTAAACAAAGTCTATTAATATAGATGTCTCATATTTACCTGAGAAATTAGTAAAGAACTGGCTTAAAATCTACACTGAAGTGTAATTTTCAGCTGGAAGAAAGGAAGAAGGGCAGCAAGTTCTAGCCAAGTGACCACCTGGAATTTGTTATGTAGATTTAAGTCCACACCACTGATGGCCTCCTTAGTGAGACCATGTGCCCAAAATACAAGTGAAAATCCATTTATTTATTGCAAAATGCCAAGGTTGCAATTAAATGTAAATACTGAGGTTTTGGTTTAGGTAAAGCAGCTGTTATCCCATGATGCACTGCTGGGGAGACTTGGTTTGGACACCCACAGGTATCTGCGTGCTTCCTGCAGATGTGGACTGTAGGTTCACTGCCACTGGCCTGCAGCACGTTTCCTGACTCTTCTGTGATTTAGAATCACTGTTTTTCTTCTTAGCACAGCGGGGCAATGTTTTAAACATGGATATTTCTTTTAGAAATGTCAATTTCTCCTACTATATGGTAAATTATGGTATTTTGAATGTATGGGGTTTTTTTGCTTGTATTTTGTATTTTTTTTTTTTTTTGCTCAAGATAGGTATTTATTTGTTTATTTATTTATTTTTGACAATAAAGGATAACATTACTTGGACCACAGATTTACCTTCATGGTTCTGGTGCCTGCCTTGCAAGCACAAGGTCCTGAATTTAATCCCCAGTTAAGAAAAAGAAGACAGTCAAAAGGAATAACATTATAGTCTAGTCAGAATCCCGTTACACAGAAACCATGAATCTGCCTCTGGTGGGTCCCATGTTGCACCTAAGACATCATGGGTCATAGCAAGTTGATCACAGGGTTCCAGGCAGGGCACCCAAAGGGCAGGCGTATCCCAAGCAGCACCAGACTATATCAACCCTGCAGGGGTGTTCTGGCAAGGGTTAGTCACACCAGCTCAAGGGAACTATCAAGACTTATCAGGAGAAACTGGAAGTCACTCTTTCATATAATAGAAAGAGGTCTCTCTTTGCCTTAGTTTGGCAAAGTGCTGGTAATAATGACATGAATGCTGATATCTGGTACATAGTTCTTCAAGGTCCCTGAAAACATCATTCTAAACAGACTCTCCCAGCCCTTCCAATCTACAGTGAGGCCTCTCAATTTTCCAGCCACAGCTCATGGAATAATGTAAAATGTCCTCAATGCTCTGTTAGCATTTTAGACTAACCAAATCTGTCATTTCTTGCCAATTATTCTTTAATACTTCTCAAAATACAAAAATACAAAATACAAAAATACAAAATTTATAGTGGAGGAGTTAGAACCACACCAAATGGAAATAAATTGGCATATTGTTTCTTTCAGGCAATAGACAATAATGCAGTGGTAAAAAGGACTCTCTGGCCAGGCATGGTGGCTCACACCTGTCATTCCAGCTACAGTTACTTGCTATAGAATCCATTAAAACAAAATTGTGTTTTTGACTGGGCTTGGTGGCTCAAGCCTGTCATCCCAGCACTTGGGAGGCAGAGACAGGAGGATTGCAGAGTTCAAGGCTTACCTGGGCTACATAGTGAGCTCAGAGTCAGCCTGCACTACAAAGCAAGACCCTGTCTCAAAAAAAAAAAAAAAAAGCGGGGGGCTTTCTGTTCTGCCTTTCACTACTCGTAGCTTACATGAGCCTGGTGCTTTCCTTGTATCTAGATCTGAAAACAGTCTTTATCACTGGGAGCTAGCAATTGGTGCCACAATGGATGACAACAAATACATTTGCAAAACAAGACTTTTCTTTCCCTGGTTTTACCTCCCCTGTGTATCTTCTAGATACTTTTCTAGAATTTACTGCTCCTCCTCTGTATCCATTTTCCTATCATTTATCCATTAACTTATTGTTCTTTTCTAAAAAAATATAAGGGGATTTTACTTTAGCTATTTCTTATGATTTTACTTCTTGGAAGAATCACATTAAATAAGATACAGAAAGTTAAATATTTCATAGTTTATCTTTCATGAAAAATTCAAAATATAAATGAATCAAGATGTTTTAGAGATGGGAAGGAAGGCAGTGCTAATGTAGAGGAGAGAGGAAGGTGGACCCCAAATGATCAAGATATGTTATATATCTGTACCAACACCTTAAAACACGTGTAAATAATATGTTACAAATGTTTATTGTTCTAACAATTTCCCCAAATTATATACTCCGTGGTTACAAAAATATTTTAATATATGCTAATTTGTTTCATTTATATTGCTAGATCGTCTTACTTCATTAAAAACAAAGATTTGTTCTATTACCTATTTGCTCCTTTTTTATGTCTTTTTTTTTTTTTTGGTCTATGATTTGGACTTGAACATTCTGGCCATTGTTTTAAGATTATGGTACACAGTGTATTAACTATTACCATAAAAATTAATTTTTATCAATTGGTGCTTTTTTCATAGAACCAAGAAGAATGCTTTAAAAGATTTTCATTATTAATGTCTACTTGCAATACTTTGAAATAGTTATTCAAATAAAACAAATCTGTACCATTGAAAAAGACAAACAAATTTGAAAAGATCCTCATACACCTACAAAAATTGATAAAACATGTGTACTTTTATTCTGCTAATCCATCTTGTGATAGTTTGGTTTTCAGAGTCAGGTGAAGGGCCTACTTAAGAAGTAGGAAGGGAAGAAATGGTTTCCCTTGTCCTCCATGGTAGCATAGAATAATCTTGAGTATATTTAAAAATCAATATGTAATTACATCCACTCTTAGTAAATGTATGTCATCTCTAACTCAATTAGCAGCTCGTCAGCAGCCTTAGCCTGATTGCAGTCCTTGCTGAGGTTATAAAGTAATTGTCCAACGTTTACATTTGGAAAAGTCAGACAATATTTATGACACGTCAGTGATAATATTTTTCTAGCCAATTGAGGTACAGAACAGGAGACTGGGAAACCTACCAAAGGTCAAAGATAAGGTAATGATTTAACACACAAGCCAGAGATTTTGTGATATTTTCTGATAAGGAGTAAACCTTTGGCTTTTTAAACTGATTTTCTTGTTACCATTTGGTTTTTCTTTGAAACTGGCTTCTATCACCACAGGCAGCGATTTCATTGCATTTATTTTGCCACTTTACAGGATTTACTCTGTCAAGGAGCTTTGCTTCTGGCAAATACAAGTTGTGATAAATGATTTTGTCAAGCTTCAGAACAAGAGCTTATGTAGCCAGTTAGTAAGCTAGAAAACCCTTTCTCCTGCCTCCTCCCTCCCATAGTTTTTTTCCTTCATTCTTTTCCCTCTCTCTGAAAAAAACAGTTTGATTCTATAGAAAATATGAAAAGTTATTTTCCAAGAAAGGTTTTGGGGAGAACTGCAGCCCCATATCATTCAGGAAATGTAGTGAGTAATAGAAATATGTGGTTAGGAAAAGTTAGTTATAGGAAAGTTTGTGACAGATAAGCGCTTGCGTTTCATCACTGCTACTTGCCGTGAGCTGATGGGAACTGGCTGTCACTGAGGCACTAGAGAGATTTCTGGCTTGTCTTCACCTCAAAAGCTTTTAGTTTTATTCTGAAAATAATGAGGCGATGCCAATTTTGCCTGATGGAATTAAATTAAGCTTTCTGTGGATTTTTAAACTGTAAAGTATCAAACAAACACTAAGGATTTAAGTGAAGAAGTAATTCCCTTTTGAAGAAAAGGTTATTGCAAGAGAAGGGAAAGTACTGGCAATAGGCTGAATATCCTGATGAAAAGTTGACATGACCCATCAAAGATTTGGCAAAAGAAAAGTTTTTATTTTGCAACAATAGGAAGGAGTGGGCTGATATACGAGGGACCACATGCGGAAAGGAGGTTGAAATTGTGATCCATAAGGGTTTGGGGAAGGTTTTCTGCTGAAGTGAGCCTATGCTCAGCTGGATCCTGACTTGTGGTTAGAGTAGTAAAATCAGATCTCTGGAGGAAAGACAGAAAGTTAGCTGAAGTTTGATTAAGTCAAAGCAGCAGTATGTTTTAAGATTTTGTCAGTTGATGCAATTAATTACTCACGAGGCCAAGAATGAGAACTTGGAGTGTCTTTAACATTGCTCTAAGTTATCATGGGGCATCTAAGGTCTTGCATAAATTATATGGAGAAGGAATGATTATTTCTTGCTCTACACTGTTCCTCTTGTGCTAATTAACCTTTATACTTTCCAGGGTTTGGAGAGTTAGGCAAAAACCAAAATTGCCAAATGAAACCTATACTAACATAGGAGTTACCTGGCATATCTGAGAGGCTAAATATACTGATGGCTAACCTTTATATGACAATGAAATTCTGACCCTAACTTCCAAAGCAACCATCCAGGAAACCAAATCACAACTATTGTAGCAGTTGGCAAAACTAGTCAGCAACATCCAGTTTTCCTAGTGTGTGTCCCTGGTCTTATCTTGGGGTAATCCTAAAGCTGTTCAAGCCTGTCCTACAGGGTGCTTTAGCTCCTGCTTGCCTATACCAACTGTTTCCAAATGAAGCATTCTAGAATCCTTCTCTTATTTTAACTATGTATGTTTCCAACTTACCTTCTGTGTTAGTGCTTTTCTCAACTTAGTGAGAGAAAACACTCCACACCCCAAATGTGAGGGAAAAGAGTTTATTTACCTTAAAGTTTGTAGAGGTTTCAGTTCATAATCAGGTGGCTCTGGGGTTGGGATGGCAAAGAAGCTTCACAGAGGAGATTTGTCATAGCACACACAAGAGAGCAAAAAGCAAGAGACAGACTTAGCAGTGGCTCCCTGCCCCTTTTATTTTATCTTGAAGATTAATTAGTCCTCTGCCCCTGATCTCAATCTCAAGCAGAGGTTCTGGGCACAAACAAAATGCTGCCTAAGACACTCCAGGTCTACTCCTTCTGCTGGTATCTCTGAATCTTTTGTCAAAGTCTCTGAACATGAGCAAAATACAGACCAAATTTCTTCTAAGTCATAACACACATCACATGGAAGCCAGCAGCCAATTCAGTTCTTCGTGGCAGAAATTCTTGAGCCTGGTTTTTATTTGCTTTCTGGTCTTCTGAGCTCTGACCAGAGTCTCCCATACAGGAACAGCCTAAGGTATTCCAGTTCTGCTTGTGTAGCCAACATTTCCGAATCTTTCCTAACTCTTCTCCTTTCCACAAGCCAGATCCAAGTGCTCCTGAGCACCATGGACAGGTAATAGCGCAGCAACGACCGCACTTCACTGGTACCGCATTTCTGTGTTACTTTTCTCTCATTGCTGACGTAAAATACCTAACACACAACTTTTTATAGGGGAAGAGGTTTATTCGGCTTAAAGTTCATAGAGGGTTCAGTTCATAATTAGCTGGCTCATGGGTTGGGATGGCAACAAAATAAATGTTGCGCTCCTCCATTTTCAATAGTAGCAGCTACAGATCTACCTTTTCTCATGCTGCCATATTTATTATTCTCTTCTTCTATAACCATAGCTTACTTTGAAAACACACTCCCATTCATACATTCCCCACTTTTAAGGGCTTGTGCACTTTGCCTCATTTTATCTCAGAGGCCCTGGAAAGTCTCCATATATTATGGTTCTTAATCCTCCCCTGATTGAGGAAGCTCTTTCTGCCTCATAAGGTAATGTAGTTACAAGTTCCAGCTATCAGGGCATGGTCAGGTGGAAGGTCCACTGTTCTATGTTCTATGCCTGTCAAATCGACCTCAACACAACACAGGCTAATTTGAAACTTACCGGCTAAACCTTGAATAATAAAAGCCAGTAGAACTCGGCTAACAAAGGATAACAGGTCCTCTCTATTCACCACAAATTTCAATCTAAACAGACCTGAGAAGTAGGGCAATATTTTAATAGAAACCAAATCTAATACAGTTCCGTTGACAATGAGTGGAATCGGCACTGACAGAGGTGGAGTAAAAATACGACTGCAAGAAATATGTCAGAATGTATCAGCCAATTTCTTTCAACTCTATTTGACAGTTAAGGAGGCATTCATGTAACAAGTGCTCTTTCATTCCATTTTATCTATGGATTTAAACTTAAGTAGTTAGATTTAACTTTCAGATAGAAATTAGGATGGGAAACGCATTTTTTCCTGTGCCACACCTTTTGGAGAAGCTTTAGAACAACAACAAAAAAATGTGCCATGGTTCAAAATGAACATATGATTTGCAAAATAAATGCTGCACGTCAACTATCAAGGTAGTTTAGAACCAAGTAGATTTATAGATTTAATGAAGAGGAACACTAGAAAAATTATGTCGTGTTACAAAAAACATTTTTTAAAAATCCAAAAAGTCAAGGAAACTTCTGCAATTCAAACCAAAAAAGATGGCCAAAGGAAAGAAATATTGACGGAATACTATATTACCCTAAACACAAAGTCAATTAATTCTAAGTATAGATGATCAAGTTCAGTGTCTTTTGACTAATACAAGTGTCATATTTGTGTAACCTCTATGCCAGAGTAAGAATAATGCATTGCTGGTAAGAATTTCAGTAAACCAAAGATTTTTCCATACACTTAACCTTTATCTAAGTCTTTAACTGTACCTTTGGGTCTCTCATTCATAATTCTCTGTTTCATTCTCTATCTTCCTTCTGATAATAACCTTGCATGTTTAGTACCAAGATTCTGAATTTGCAAGTGGAAGCATAATGTTAATTCCATACTAATAACACTCCTGCTCAAAGTTCTACAAGGTACCTCCATTCCCAATCTATGTAAAACTTTGCCTTCTCCTTTATATAGGACATATATCGAAATAAAGATCTTGATAACTTTTTTAAGATTCTACAGTCTCAATTCACAAGTGTTATAGGAAAAAAACTGAGAAAAGATCTGCGTAAAATTCATGGGGACTCCTCAAATCTTTTCCAAAAGTTTGTAAATGTCTTCAGAAGTCAAAAGCAAAGGAAGGACTCAAATACATAGATGAAGCTCTGTATCTGATGACTATCTGATGTGGTACTTTAAAAGAGCTCTTCTAATATTTCTATTTTACCAGTCAACAAACCAAATGGAAGAGGAAAATTATTTGTTGTCTCTCACTTCCTACTCTTAAAAATTCTAAAAACTAAAAGACACGTGCCCACAAATTATTATGTGAAGTGTACATTCTTAGACAAATTTTTAATCCTATATAAACCATCAAAAAAACCCTCCAGGTTTTAAAGACTCTTTATTAGGAAGTTAATAATTAGTTGTTGATATAAAAGTATAACATTGAAAACATCCTTACTAACATTCACCCAGGAAACCAGTGATAGTACAAACTGGTTACATTCTGAAGTCAGTATTTGTGGGAAAACTAAAAAGTTGGTTAAGGTCATCTATCAACACAATCCAAAAAAAAAAAAAGTAGCCAAATATGACCAGAAATGAGTCTCAAGGAACTTTTGTACATTTTTAGATGGACTTAATCCACCCCCCACTTGACGTGGGATTAATATTCTCCATGGAAATCTATTTTATCTCCTTTCTAATTTAAATATAGATTAAAGCATTTCCTTGCTTGAAAAACTTCAGACACTACCATCACACAAAACAGCTGCTGGATGTGGTCTTTACAATCCAGAGCATTCAAATTTTACATCAAATGAACAGCAAACATCACAGTGAGGCTCTAGTGTGTGTATTGCTTAGTTTCTGTTTTACAACCCAAGAGAGTAATCTAGAACTCTAGAAAACTGGGAAGCCAGTCCAATAGGAGACTTCAAACTACAAATTCTTATAATCTAAAACCAGTCAGTCTTCATAACTATAGTCTAGTCCAAGGCTTCTGAACAAAGAGATGATTGAAGATATTCAAAGTTCCCACCCAGGATGTTGTACCAAGATTCCTGTCCAATTTTTGTTTTCTTTTCATGTTCTTTATAAAATCAAAATGTTTCTTTTAATTTTCTGAAGGCTTTGGTTGTCATCCAACAATCTCTCATTTTTTTCTGTTCTCTTTATGATAATTATTAATTCAGAAATAGTTCCATTCTAACATTTTTATTTCACCATAAGAAGAAGCTCATATTCTTAGTCTTACTCTGTCCTGGGCATTTCATGCTGCTATAGGTCCTCACGATAGGGCGAAATGCTGAAATACTTCATTCATTAAATAAAAAGTTCGAGAACTACAGTTTATGGTGTCTCCATGCAGCAATGTGGACAAATGACCTTAAATCAAACTAAGATTTAGTTAGGGTCCTCATTTAGAGAAAAGACCACATTCTTTCCTTTTCTTTTGAGATCAGGCAATAGTTTTTAATTTGTGCTATCAATTTTTCTAGAATTATGGACTATATGCTTACCACCCAGAAAAGTTTAAATGTAACCCGAGTAAAACATAGCTTTAGTTCAGACCTCGCGTTACAAATGATTTCAATGATTCCAATTCAGAGAAACCAAATTATGTTTTCCAGATGACTTACATATTTACTTTTTCCCTCAGCTTCCCCATCTAACAACCATTACTCAAAGTATTCCTGAAACCTTCTCTGCTCTCTCACCATGAAGCTCTTCCATCTCCTGCCTGCCTTGGAATCTCAGCTAAATGCTTCTGATGAATGTTTACTTGTGTGGTTATTGAGACCTCTGAAAAAATATCCTCTGCTCTTATGTGGCTCATCTTTATTTATTTTCATAAAATATTTTTACATAGAAATTTTGATCTGACTGGAGATTTCCTTCTTAAATATCTACCTTATTAGAAGGTAATAATATTAAGGTAGTCATGTAACATGATAATTTCATTGAGCTCAAAATTTCAGTGTTTTATGAAGCATTTATGATACTACATCCCTTTTTCCTCTCACAGGAATAAGTGCAAAGTAATTTCAAATGTAATTTTTATCACCATGAGCACTTGATTGCTATAACTTATGTTTTTTCCTTAGTTTCACAAAGTAAAAATAATTCAAAGCATTTACTTATAATAAAATGCATTAGTGTCATATTGGTGTCATATATTTATTAAAAATAAAAACATTTTTATGAAAAAATCTACATTCAGCAAAAGGCAATATAATGTGTACTACATGAAAATTTTAGACTACTTTGAATGTCATTGAATCTTAAAATTTTGAATTTTCATTGATTTTTTAGGCATTAACAGAAATTAATGCCTATTATTTAGGCATTAACAGAAATTATTATGTAAAATACATAGCATAGTTTCATATTTTCAAATCTTCTTTGAAACAGAATTGGAAAACCTTTTCTTTAAAAAAATCAATATAATCAAAATGATTTTTACCAAAAATGACACATAGATTTAGTGAAATTCAAATAAAAATACCAACATTTTTCATAGGACAAGAAAAATCAATCCAATAATTTATAAAAAACCAGAAGAGACACAGAAGAGATAAAACAATAATGACAAAAAGAGCAAAGAAGAAAGTATTCATTAAAGCCCCAGATTTCAAATTAAGTATGAGTCATAGATATAACAAAAAGCATTGAAGTAGCAGAAAAATTAGAGCTAAAATAGTGAAATAGACTATAATATACAGGCACAGCCCCATTTATCTTTACTTATCTGGCCTTCAATATGGGGGCTAAAATCATTTGCTAGAGGAAAGATGGCTTCTTCAACAAATCATGCAGGAAAACAATTCACAGGCAAAAGAATAGAACTGTATCTCTAACTTTTCTAGAATATATGATAGATATTGTGAAATAGAAAATATTCAAAGGGAAAAGGGTAGGAGTAAGTAATAAGAGAAAAGAAAAAATATGATGCTAAAAAAAAGAAAGAAAGAATATGTATATAGGGGGTGGGGTGGTAGGGTGGGTATGGGGATAGGTAAAAATGAAAATTAATTCATGTCATATGCTGGTACAAATTTCCAATATTGAATGTGATCATGAGGTTTACATAAAATATACTAATAAAGAATTCAATTAAAAATCAAATCAAATAAAAATGTATCAAAGATACAAAAACAGGAAGTTTAAACTTCCAGAAAATAAAATAAGAATAACACTTGAAGACATAGACATTGTCTAGGCCTTCTTAAATAGAACTATAATAACATAAGAGACAATACCAAGAATCAACAAATGAAATTATAGTAAGTTGAAAACCTATGGAAACAAATATATTAAGGGACAACCTAGAGAATGGGAAAAATACCCAGCTTTTCCTTTGATAGGTGAATAATAGCTAGAATATATAAACAAATGAAAACAATCCAACCGCCAAGAGAGGAAAAGATGATGAGTAAGCATTTCTCAAAATAATTACAAATCATCAATAAATACTTGAAGAATAATAAGCATCTCTTGCCATTAGGAAAAATGGAAATAAAAAATATTCTGAAGATTCCATCTGACTTCAGTGAGAATAACTATTGCAGCCAAAATTTTCTCCAGGTGCTTCCACTTCTTCTCTTCTCTTCTCTCTCTCTCTCGTCAGATGAATAGATACAGTGACTCTTTTAGAAGCCACAGTGACGCAGGTGACACAGATGATGCAGGTGCTGCAGGGGATGCAGGTGATGCAGATGACACAGACCAATTATACATTGCTAAATGCTACTTCTGCCCTCATGCCCAATCACACCTGCCAGGAGCACTGCTCCCGCCCTCTCCTCCAATTACATCTGAAGCCATCCTATATAAATGCCTGTAACATCCATAATAGAAAAAGGTGGGTGGGGGCTTCTCGACCAACATGGAGTCTGGAAGTTGTGACTGCCTCCCCGCTCACCCTCCTCAGGTTGTTAGACAATGGAGATGGCATGGTAACCAGCCCAATGGGATGACAACTAAGTATCACCAAAAATACAAAAAAAAAAATCCTTGCTGCAGGGAATGTAGAGAAAATGCTTCTTCTGTATGGATGATGGAAATATCCAGTGGTACGAGCACAATGCAATGCAATATGCATATTCCTCAAAAAGTAAATATTGAAATTCTATTTCACACAACTATTCTTCTGGTGTCTTTTTGAAAAAGTCATTTTACAGTGATACACATCATGCATATTTCTAGCAACATACCTTATAATAGCTAAACTTTAAAAGTGGTCTATATGTCTATCAACGGAATAGTACTTTTTGCATGATTCTTTGAACCTGTATGACATTCATTCTAGTTTTTCAAAGTCTTCTTGTCGTCTCTCATATGTAGAAAACCTGCATGGACAGTGCTTTACAAATTCTGATAAAAGAAATGGTCCACAGCCTTGTAATTTTGTAAGTTCCCTTTTAAATAATACCTTCTAGTATATTTCTCATGATAAAACTTAAAGCCACATGCCACAGAGTAAGTCAGCATGGTCCCTGGGTGGTTTCCTTCTGTTTAACAGAATTTTCAGTAATGTACAAATTAAAATGAAAAGATTTCTCTAAAGAATCAAACACAATCAAGGTGAAACCCATGACAGCTTATTACGTGTTGGTATGTCAAAAAATATTGCATATCACCTTGATGTTTTCCCTTAATTAAGAAAAATGGTCAAACTGTAAAACAATAACAACATCAAAAATAAAACGAAACAAATAAAAGACAAAGAAGAAATAGAATGGACCTTTGAGGAGCTCTGTTTCTTTTTTTTTTTTTTAATTTCAGTTTAACCTTATCTTTTCAGAGGCTAGTGAAAATTTTCACTGAAGTTTAGGCGTCTGTCTAAAGGTCAAAAGAGTCTGCTGAAACTAAAAGGAGAAAATGCATACAGATTTATAAATGTGCAAAGTGCTGAGTAGCCAACAAGACTCAGTGCTGAGATGACTGAGGCTTGCATAATCTCTTCGTTGGAGAGAGGGCCATCCAGGGTTGCACACTTGTAGAAGCGAGCGCATCATAGGGAAAAACCCGGCCTAAGAACAGAGTTTGGGCTGAGACAAAGTTCTCCTGGACTGCAGGTGGGTGGCTAATTTTTACTCTGTTGTATGGGATGCATTTGTCTTCCTTGGTTCACGAAATTTTAGTGTGGAGACTTGAATGCAATTGCCTTTCTCTTCGTTGGAGCAGCTCCTTGGAGATAAGAAAGCCCTCCCGGAGTTCGCTTTTCCTGTGGCCCCTCAGTGTGAAAGGTAAAGGGGTGTCCTTCAGAGTACCAGTTCTTGCTCCCTCATGTTTTTGATGTCATTCTGACAAATTATACGGTTTCTGGTGCTACTCAAAGTACGTCATTCACTAGGGTGGTTCCCCTGCATCTGCGTCCGTCGCCCCTTTGTTACGTTGCTGTTCTGTTGTTCTCACGGCTTCCTTTTGTCCCAGCTGGTCTCTCGCCATCTTTATGCAGATGTCTGTGTCTTGGGGGGCCATAATCTATCAGATCTGACATCCCTCAAAGGTCCCATTTCAATTGATAAATAGAGAATGATGATTTCATCATGAACAAATAAGACAAGCTGGTAGTTGGAGTAGCGGCTATTGGTAACAAATGGGTGCTTCACGCCCGAGAAATGTGAACAGGAACAGCTCATTTACATTAACAAACGACAGTCCCCAAGATTCTAATTTCTCGTGACAGGACTAAGGGAATGAGGAAAGGAAGGGGAGGAAGAGCATCCCGGAGAATAATGAGTCTTCATTTGAAGAGAAGTTAAGCTGGGCCTGAATTTGTAATGTTAAGCACCCTGGATAATTATGCATTAAAGGTAAATCAATACAGCCGCAGAGAGCAAATAACACAGTGAGCGCTGGTGGCATAACAGTTATTTTTCTGGGCCATTTAAGTGCAGTGAGAGAAAGGAGATTTTTGCCAAGTGAGAAAGGTTTTGAAATATTTTTAAAGGAAGCACCTCGGATGCTTTTTGTTCTGAAAAGTGAGTGAGCATTTTTAGTTTGCAGCCAACAATGGACAAAATTATTAATAACTAATTCACACGCAAAGCTCAGACCTTCCCCCTCTTTCAAGAACCGCAATTACTCCTTCGAACCTCATGAAATCTCTCGTTCATTCTACTAATTTAGTTTGGGCAAGTTACACCTCTAAAAGGAGTCATGGAGGTGACTGGGTAGGGAAGTTAACAGTGTACTGTGAACCCAAATCTCCTTTCTTGCTCAAGCCTTGAAACAGCACAAGGAGATCATTTTTATATCCATTTTGCAGTGGTAACCAATGAGGCACATGAAGGCAAATACTCCGCATAGTCTCCATAATTTTAATTGGTCAAGGATTTGACTTAGAAGACCCAGCTTTGGAGACTGTGGTATCAGCCATTTGTTTATTCTGTCCTCAAAAGACTCTCCTTCAGCATTGAAGGCGAGCTTCTAGGATCTGGGCCAGGTGCTGAGAGGTGAGGGATTCCGGTCTGATCCCTGCCTCAGCACGTTTTGGTCTTTCCATGTTGACAGGCAGACTATGCGGTCAAGAGCAGAGTCTGAAACTGGACAAGCTACATGTTAACTCAGTTCTAATGTATATGTGACTTGTGAACAGGGTACTGTGTTTCTTTGTGCCTCAGTTTTCTTAGCTAAAATTGGGTTAATATTAGTAACTACCTAATGCAGTTACTACAATGATTACATTTGTCACGATGTATGAAAAAAGTTATCTGCAAAAATGTATGTATTTATTATTATTCCTTTTCATAGGCAACTAAATTTAATAGAAAATATTTTGGTGTAGATTAGGTCCTTTCATGATATACTCCATTTACATTAGTTTTACTTTACTAATATGCATATAGGCCTTTCTAATGCTTCAGATTTTTACATGCCATGGGAAATGTGTTGAACTTTATCTTTTCTGGGTACTTCAAAACTTTGAACATTAAAAACATTCTCAAAGCATGTTAGAAATCTAAAGGGCTCTACTTCCTGTTGGTTACTCTCAAGTTCTATTTCCTGTTGGTTCCATGGTTCATTCATTACTGTGCAATATCAAAACCAGGAATCAAACATGGATAAAACACATGTCTAGTTCTGTGACATTTAGTTTCCATCATAGAGCAATGGAACTATAGCAGCCCTGAAGATTGTTAATTTTCTCCTTTATGAATCACTTCTTGCGATCACTCACCAACACATTCTGCTCCTTCCCACCCCCTTTTTCTTCTGAATACCAGCAGTTTCTCTTCTATTTCCATAATGTTATCATTTGAAATGTGAAATATGTGGACTTATACAATCTTAACATTTTCTGGTTGTCATTGTCTTTATTCAGAATAATTCTTTTTCCCAAGTGCTTGAGTATATTAACAGTTCATAGCTTTTTGTTGTTAGGTGTTGTTCAGTTTTATGGATGTGGTATATAGTGTTTCACTGGTTGTATGATAAGGAACATGTTTAGATTTATTGAAAGTAACTGTCAAATTATTCTTTGAAGTTGCTATAGTATGTTAATTATGTTCTTATCACCAATATAGGATAATCTCTTTCCTCATTCTTGTCAATATTTTAAATTACAAATGCCATTTTCTCAGTAGTTTTCACTGCAGCCAAATGATCTATTTTAAACTGTGACTCTTACTTTGTTTTTTGTTTTATGGTTGTTCCTTTTTGTTTGTTTGTTTGTTTGCTTAATTTTACATTTTTTCTGCCTCTTGTGGGTTGAAATGTTTAGTAAAGTTATATTTTGAGTTATCTATTGTTTTAATGTATTTTTAAAATGCTGTCTTAAAATTTATTGTTAAGTTTTATGTAACTTATTGAAGTCTACAATCATTGCCATTTTGTGAATTTGAGTGAAATGTCAACAAAAGGAATTTCCTTTGGCTTTAAGATCTTAAGTAGCTTACCTTCTTACTGCCATTTTATTAATCTTATTAATTTTTACATGTAATTTATGAGATTCTTATTTATGTTCATTTATCAGTAAGAAAAAAAACTAAATTTATATCTGGAGTGCAGGTGGGATAAGAATTAAATCAAATAAGAGAGAAGTAATAAACTTCTTTTCATTTTCTCTATTTTTTTTTTTTTTTACTATGACAAGATCTCAATATATAGTTTAGGTTGGGCTTGAACTTACTATATAGCCCTAGCTGGCTTCAAACTCACAGCAATCTCTCTGGCTCCACCAACCTTGTACTGGGATTAGGGGCATTCACCACCATACCTAGGAAGATACAAAAAACATATACATTTTTTTTTCAGTCATAATACAAGGTAATGAACATTAGACAGGTAAAATAGTTGAAAACTAAACTTGACATTTCATGTTAAAAATCACTAAGTTATAACACGTGTCTGTATATTTTAGAATTATGAGAAAAATATTTATGTACTAAAAATGAACTAGAGCAATATAAGAGGGTGTAGATGTCTAATCCTGAGCCACAAATCTTCACTGTTTCTCATTCTTTCAGTTCCTTTTCAGTAGCTGATATTTAAAGAAACTGAAATTCTTCATCTTTTATTTCACTGTATATATCTAATGTTTCTGTATATGAATTAAATCATATCTGGACATATCCAACTGCTCAGGTGAACCTGTCACAAAGTCAAGCCCAAAGATCATAAGATTATAAGATTCAAGATTGTGATTAAGTCTGAGAAATAAAGCAGGGAGAGATAGAGATTACTTTTATTTTTATTAAAGGTAATGAGCCCCAAATCTTCACATGCAGGACTAGACCAGAGAATATAGAGCACTAACCAGGCAAAGATCAATAAGGTAGTCCTTATAATTAGTTTACTGATTAACATAAATCCAGCTTCAGGATAAATGTCTGTCCCTGTTCCCCATCTATATCTATATCTATATTTATATCTATATCATCTTTATCTATATCTAATCCCTCTCAGTCCTATCATTTAGTTCTTGTGTAGGTAACAAATTGTCAGTGTGTTTGAAAGTCTCTCACTGATTGTCTTTATGCATCTTCTGCTGCTGTAACAGAATATCACAGACTGGATAGAAAAGAAATTTATTTTTCACAGTCCGTGAGAGTGAGATCTAAGAATGTGGCACTGGTATCTGGTGACAACCTTCTTGCAGTGTTGTAATGTAGCAGAGGGGTAAAAGCCTGGAAGGAATATTTAGAGAGGGTGACTTCATTTGTTTTATCTGGAAATTAACCTAAAAATGTAATTTATTCTTGTGGACTCCATTAATCCATTCATGAGGACTCCATAACCATGACAATCACCTCTGAAAGGTGCTGTCTCATAATACTGCTACAGTGGCAAATTTCAACATGAGTTTTGGATTATGAATGAATTTTTAGTTTGCTTATTTATTTACTACTTTACTTATTTATTTATTAATGGTACTAGGGATCAAACTCAGACCCTTTTGCTTCCAAGGCAGTGTGAATTTTGGAAGAAATATTCAAACTCTTGTAATAAAGCCTGGCCAGTTTTCTGCAGGCTCCTAATATATAAGCTCTTTTAAGTCAAAAAAGATAAATGATAGAGACCCATTGCCAACTTTTTAATCAGAATCAAAATTGTTTTGTTGTTGGAAGAAAATAAGAGCAATAATACACGTTGTCTAGTCTTTAGATATTTTTGGAGGCTATTATGTAATTATAGGGTTACTGAAACCAAAATTGAAAGGTAGCATACTGGAAGTTTTTTTACTTTTATGCAAAAAGAGTTCATTGTTTGTAACATTTCTCAATCCTGAATTAGTTCACACATTTAAAGTTACTTGAAGAAATGTGTATTCTTGAGAAAGGATATTGTAGTGCCATCATGATTTGTATTTGAAAATGTCTTTCTCCAGTCCCACCTGCCAAGTAACAAAGTACATGACAGAGTTAACTCACTAATGTGTTAGCACTTTTAAGCCCTGACTTTGAACATGGGCCCTATGCAAACAGTACCTAGGAAAATTAAAGTTATTATTTGAGTTCATGGCATTCATGACTTGTACAAGTGGTCCAATGTGAATCACCAAAGCTATATTCCTCCAAAAATAATAAGTCCCGAAGTGCAGGGTATGCCTGGGGAATTTCAAAGATAGATGTAACTATTAGGACTTGTAAAATATAGGGAAGATAATTCCTGTATATCCTCATTATGTATCCACATGGCCAAACACAGAAGATACCTGTGACACTGAAGAATAACAATGGATTACGTGATACATATCCATAGCAAAACTGGATTTCTCACTAGAGCAAAACTGCTTGTCCCTGGCATCCAGTGACAACTGTTTTATCATTAGTCTGATAAACACAACACAGAAGAACTGGTTACCTTATACCTTGAAAGTATAATATTTCACTCTTGCCCACATGCGCCAGTGTTCCTCCTGTCACCAAGCAACGATACTGTAAAAGAAAGGGACGTTGTGTCAAGCGAGGTGATTCAGATGGACTGTCAAGTAAAGTAGCTTTCTTCAACACAGTGTTACCACGGAGAAGTTATGGGTGAAACTTGGAGGATCTTTTGGAGGACCTCCTAGAACGACAAGGTCTAGGAGCAAAACTTAATGGAAGAGAAACAAACAAAGTCAATCCATACTGTTATTAGTTAGAATTGTGTGTTTTTGGATGGAGCAATGACCACGAGCAACTCAAGGCAAACCTGTGAACTAATGAGAATCCATTTTATACTGACTCGAATTCATGGTTAGTCTGTGAAAGCTTTTGACTGATCTATTTGTGTGCATTTTTCTAAACACTGCATTTCACTAATATCCTTTACTTAAATAAATAAAAGACTCAATCAACTCATAAAGGGAAAACTACATCATTCCAGAATGTGATGCTTTTTGGTGGGTTGGTTCATTTTTACAGCAGGGGTTAACTTATGATCAACTGAAGTGTTTGATAAAGGCAAGGAATGGAAGTGAGATATAATACATCATAGGAACACCATTGTATTGTAGAAATTTGCACATGTTCACTTATTCATAGTGATTTTTGTTTCTCTCTTATTGGGCTTATTTTAATAAACTACTATATTGTTAGCTACATTCATCTCCTAGTCAATATTTTGAAAATTTCAAGTAAGAATGATCAGAAACTGATATGCCTTACTTCAAATCTTGGTTAAAGGTAAGTCATGGTACCACAGACATGAATTTGATGCCCACTGAGGGATATTTGGATTGTGTTTTTTTCCATAGAACAGATAGTCTCAACAAGCTGGGAAAGTGTTCTCTTATATAACTAAGAAAGAAAAGTTACCTCTACATGATAGCTAGGCAAAGAGATTGATTTATAATAGATATTTGCCATTGTTCATTGAATGAAATGTAATTCCTCTGTTCTGTTTGGAAGGATTTCTCAGTGATACTTCATGTTGGTGGGAATAGAGTCCCACCAACTTGTAAAAGTATTAAAAAATGTTATTTATTTAGACTGTGTGCAAAAAGTTTAGGAACATGATCAGTTCACAGGCAATCACGTTTTTACCCAGAATTCTGGAACTGCAGTTAACAATTTAAAGTATAAGGCAAGATTATAATTTAAACTGGGTGAACACTAAGGTAGAGCAGTGCAATGTGTCTCAATAGTAGTACCAGTAGTTTCCTTCTGATCAGATGTTAGTGTTTCGCTTTTGCTTTCTGCTCCTTAACCTTCCAATGTTTGCTCTAGATATTATTTCTGGAATAATTAATATATAAGTATTCTGTATCTTTTTAATGTGTCTTTTTATTGATTAAAAAACTTGAAACTAGAATTAGTCTCTGAAATCTGTAAAAAGAGAAGAAAAAGAAAACCTTGATCAAGATGTTTGTATTATCTCAACTACTCAGTATAATAAGCAACTATTCAGTATAATAAGCATGGGCAGTAGATACTGATGAGAAAACTGAGTATTGGAGATTTTAAATCACTTACCTAGACTCATACTATTTCTTTCAGAAAGGCAGCTTTACTAAGTCTAATTCCATTTATCTTTTTGTAATCATTGCATGAGAATGCTTCAGAGGAGGAGAAGAGCTTGTTTAGTTCCTTGTTGCAGAGATTTAGGAACTTGGAAGAACTTCAGAACTTCAAGTAACGTTGTCTTCTCAAAAATGTCCTTCTAAACAAAGTCTTTCTAAAACAATGAATACATTTGGCCTGTGCTGCCATGTTATTACCAGTGCTTTCTGCATTTTCCTGAGCCAGGATATCAAATATTCAAACAATTTGCTTCTGCTTTTTTTTTTAAGTTTTCCTTTCTCATTTAAAATTGATTTTGCAAATTACAAATGCTGGACGTGGGCTCAAAATATTTTAAGACATTCGGGAAAAATAACTGCAAACATGACCAAATCAAGCCAGAATTACTAATTGTTATGTTATTGTTTCCATCTCATTGCTATTTGAAATAACTATGGCAACTTTAATGCATGTGCTAAGAAAATTCTTTATTCTTTAATGATACTCTTTAACTATCTTATGCCAAGCTACATGCTTAATGATCAATGGAAATTCCAATGTCATATAGCATCTGTCTTAGGAATTGAAGAAATAATATCTATAAAGACATAAATCTTTTTAATATTCTGAAGTCAGGGATGTGCAAAGTGCACAATGAGCATCCAGTGGAAATTAATAGAGTAACCATGGAAGAGGATAGAATTCAGGAACTTTTTTTTTTAGGAGACATCATTGGAAGTAATTATTAAAAGATGTGGAAGTAATTGTTTGATGGAAAAAAATTAAAGCTGTGAAAAGTAAGTTCCAAATAATATAAGTTCCAGGGAATGCAAAATGGTTATACATTGGGCTGGTGTAACCAGTACAATAATATATGGTTAACTATAACATGAACAGTAAGAAATAATTCTGAAGCAACAAAAAGGGCTGGGTAAAAGAAGAGCTTGTACATGACAATGAAATCTTGAACAAAGCCAAGTAAAAAGTAATTATGTACCAAGGAAAGAAAAAGAAAATCATAGTATTTGTTAATGTGTCAGATATGGTGATGAATCTGGAAGTCTCAGTTGAATTTCTGTTCTCTACTTTATTCAATTAATATGCATCATCCAAAGAGGAGGTATGATTGAGGCCAGGAAACTGTATGTTTAATTATATACTGCAAAGTTAACGATCAGACCAACAATTCTGGGAGACAGAATTTAATAGGAAGAGTTTACATCATGGGGGATTATTCTCTCCAAGTGGATTAACGGTCCAATATGGTGTTTTTGGAGTGTTTTGATTTGTCTCTACTCTGCAGCCATGTCAAAGATCATGTTGCTCCCTCTGGAAGGATACAGTGGCTAATGGTCATCCTGGAAATAGAGACTGGACACTCATCAAAAAACAAATTGCTAAGACTTCATTCTTCCACAGCTCTGCCTCCAGAACTTGAGAAGTGACTGTTTGTTCTTTATATATTCCCCACTTTCAGGTATTCTGTTACAGAAGCTCAAATTGGACTAAGATATTTGCAAAGGCTGTGATTATTTATTTTTCCATAGAGAGCCACTTCTTAAATATCCACTAGTACAAGTTTTGCTGCATGAATAGATATTTCTCAAAAATTATAATCAAAAGCAACTATGGAGGAAAGAAAAACAATAAAAGAAAACTGAGGTGGACTGCTAGAGTGGAAAAGAGAACTACAGGAAGAAAGCACATATGGATTTTAGGCTGGATAGTTTTACAGATCCACTGTCCAATCAGACAAGCTTCTTAATAACTTTATGAGTGTAACCATCTGTCACTGGCAAGTCATAATTTATAAAGCAGAATGAATCTTAAAAGCTATTTTGGAAAGTTTGACATGCAGTGAATATGCAAGATATTAATAACTCAAAAATGTAAAGACCAACAAAATAGATTCAAATTTCAAAATCATTGCTACACATTGCCCTTGGCATAATCTTTTTCTTGCTAGAATTTTCTAATCTTGAATGTTTTACAGAGAGTTCTACAATGTTGCATATATTACGATTGTTATATGTTAAATCCTTTTATTTGTCAACATATATTAAGCACTTCTGTCTATGTTGGGGTTTGCTGTTTTTGCTCTGCGCTGGGAGAAGAAAGTTGTTTCTGCTACTTCTCCTTGGAAAACAGAATTCTAGCTATGATTATGTTTAAACAGCCTAAGAGCATGATCTTGGTGACTTTACACTCAGATCAAATGTGTTTTACAATGTTTATATAAAGGTAAAACTGTGATCAGGTTTTTCTAATTCAGCTCCTGGAGCAGAGCCATGACAGTGTGTGATGAATCTATGCCCAAATCGAGATTAAAACCTGAGCGTTCTGGATTCCAGGGTTCACACTTATAAGATTATGTGCCACTCTACAGCCCTTAAACAGAAAACTAAAATTAAATTTAAATTGTTTGGAGTTAAGTATCAATGGTTTAAAGTCAGAATCTCCCACTTTCCTTCTCTCTCTTCATCCAAGGCAATGTATTATTCAATTGCTGTTTGAATCCCACTTAGCCAGTTACTCTACAGACTTCTTTCCAGTGATTTTTGTTCCCATCACTGCAGAAATAGCACAATGTTAGTATTTGATTATATTGTAGCTGGCAGCACAGTTGAGCCCATCTTCCCAAGAGGAATCCAGATCCCTTGATAATAAAATCATCTCTCTATCCTTCTGTACCTTTCATAATGTGTGGCGGGAAATAGGCCTATAGTAATTTCTGAAGGAATACTTAATAAATATAAGCAAATGTATGTTTAAAAAACATACTTAAAGTTAACACATGTTCCAGACACATTTGGAAAAACACATGATGAAATTAAGAAACATGTGTGGCATATTCAGTATGTGCATGTTGAAAAGTATTTACAGAAGAAAGCTTTATGATAGTTAATTTATGTGTACTATAAGCTACTGATTTCTTAGAAGGTTTTCCGCTCTGCCTCTGATGGATATCTAATTAGTATGCTTTAAATTTAGAAAGCATGAATTAATTGCCAAGAGCTGTTCTTTGGAGAATTTGTACTAAAAATGACCCTGAAATAATAAGATTTTCAAATGAATCATAAATATTCTCAGCCTTTCCTGCTGCTCATTGCCTGGGCATGGGGACATTGTGGATTATTTTGTTACTAATTTTTTTAGCGAAGAGATTCTCTTGAAAAATAGTAATATTGGAGAACAGGAACTTCAAAATAGGAGCCTGTAGGACATTTTTCTCTATGTGACTTAACTGCTTCATTCACTATGAAAGACGCTGGCCCAGGAACACACATAGTTATTGAGGCAGAAAGGTCAGAACCACTCTCTGGTTCCTGGAAGCTCAGTCACCTGAGGTTTAAGTGGTTTAAGTGTTATCATTATTGCTTCCATGATCCTCTCAACCATCTTAACCTGGGAGTTTTGGCATCTATTTATTATAATTTGTTAAAATAAAATCTAATGAGATTGTATCATACCTTTATTAATTTATGAATTATTCCATTACCCATTAAATAATTCATTATCCATTAAGTAATTTTCTAGCAGGATTTTATGTACTTTGGATCTTGTGATATATACCACATTGCTCATGTGAAACATGACTGAGATGGTATATATTGAACAGATAATAACAAAATAAACCTGGAGAGAGATAGGGAAATTCCATTATTTACAAGATAAATCTGTGAAGATATTGTAGTGTCCTGAATTTGTCCATAAGCATTCTACTGTTTCACTTGTACTCCCCATCCAGTCTTGGGGACAAAATTAAATGTTCAGTGTAATTTGAAGCTCATTATGATCCACTAATATGATAGTATCATCACTTGGATCAGATTTCATGTCTCAGTTCATCCAATGCACTCCTCAAGATGGAAACCAAGGGGATCAATAAAAGAATGAGAATTTGGGGGTAATCTCAGAACTATCAGGGTGGAGTGAAGAAAGTCTGAAGGTACCTGCTAGGTCTTGGTGTATCTTGGTTTCTTGGTACCTAGGTACCAGGTACCATGTTGGGTTCTGATGCTGAAGTCTGTCACTGGTGAACTGTGAACCATTCTTTCACCCAGGCAAATGCTCTAGAAAACCATTCACCCATTTTCCCATTGCTAACTTGGCCCTCTTCATTGACTGAGGACCCCTCAACTTTTGCTCCCTTCATTTGGTCCTGTGGCTTTCCCTAGGCCCAGAGGAGCATAATAAATCAGGTCCCAGCTGTCTTCTAATTTGATGTTCATGCCACAGAAAAATTAAAACAGCTGTGGAATAAACATTGAACCTTAGTTGTCAAATTTAGTTGGATGCAGTATCTGGCCAGGTCCTTGTGTGACTGCCTCCTACTGAAACCATACGCAGGTAGTAGGACAAGCCCAATATATTTCTGTCTCTATTGTCCTTTGCTTAAACTCTGGAGTCAGGGAGGAGTAACCTCTTCCTTCACTTCTAGTGAAATTGTTCCTAGTGAAGCTGGTTTAGCTGCCAGAGGAAAAAGAGAGATCTTTGCATCATGAGTTAAGTCCATAGCTGGGCCTGGATATTATGACAGATACAGAAGATGAAGGATCCTGGGATGGTTCTTTCTCATGTGATAATTGTTGCTTTGCTGCTTTTCATGTGAGAAATTGACTATGGCCTTGACTTTGTGTGTGTGTGTGTGTGTGTGTGTGTGTGTGTGTGGTACTGGGGATTGAACTCGGGCTCTTGTGCGTCCAAGGTTGGTACAGTACCATTTGAGCTAAATCCCCAGCCCAGCCTTGGTATTTTTAACATTTCATCTATTACAAAATATTAAATGTTCCCAGAATGGATGCTTAAAATGAATTCAGTCAAATCTCTGATATATAACAACCAGAAAAATATATCATATAGAAATACTTGCTCTCTCACATAAAGGAATATAAATTATCAGTAGACTCTATACAGGAAAACATATACATGAAGTATATTGAGAGAGAAAAAACTATGCAGTCTTTGAATGTGATCATAACAGTAGAGATCTAAATAGGAATCAGCTAAAATATGCCTGGTGCCTCAGTGAATTATTGTTTAGATGTATGTTAATAATTTGCTGTCCACTTTCTCTTAAGTCTTATTTGCTTGGAATACACTCATTCTGCAAACTGAATAAGTCATCTTTCTACTTCCAACAAGAGTTGGGGAAAGAACTGAATTCCCAAGGCCTGTGTCCTCTTTTCTCCCCCTCAGCCTGTGTTCAAGACTTGCACAGCTCCTTTGTGATTTACGGTAAGGATACTACCATATCAGAAGCTAGGTGTATTCTCCCTGCTGCCTGGACCCGACACCAGGTTCAAGCGATCCATACATAGCCTTGTGTCTTTTGGATGGCTGCTCAAATATCATCCTAGTGGTGACAGCTGTTTTACTATCTTTCCTAAAATAGTCCCCTGTCCTCAATCTTTATATCTTTTATTATTTATTTTTATTCATCATAATAAAATCTGACATGTCAATTGTTTTATTC
>PVIC010018598.1:0-31425 GCA_004025085.1 Thryonomys swinderianus
GAAAGAGAGGGAGAGCGAGAGGGAGAGGGAGGGAGGGAGGGAGGGAGGGAGGGAGGAAGAGAGAGAGAGAGAGAGGGGGGGGGCAATGTGAAGTTGTATCATGCATGGTGAAATGATTACTATAGTTAGGAATATGTGATGCTAGAGATTGAACCCAGGGTCTTTGCATTGATCTGCACCTCCTCACCCCTTTTACATGTTTATTAAATTATATTTTGAGATAGGGTCTTGGTAAGTCACTAAGTCACCCAAGTGAGGCTCAAAACAGTGATCTTCCTACCCCAGCAAACCAGAGTGTTGGAATTACAGTCATGTGACTCCACATTCAATTTATTTAGCCAATATAAATTTGGTGTCTTAAATCTTGGGTCTTATAGGTCAATTCCAGAAACATTGTCCCACTTATTGAGTAACGCCAGAAGATCACAGATAACTTTAGAATCCAACCAAAGGTAAGTTGAGTCAAAAACACAGAAATTACTGTAGTATATTTATTACTTGGCATATGTATTATTCAATTATCATTTTAGTATATAGTGTGGTAAGTCTTTCAGACCCGATCCAGTGACCCACCACTCCAAATTAACCAGCAATACGATGAAAAGGCACAAGCCTCAAGGTATATCACAAGATGGCTGTGTCTCTGAGTATCAGAAAATAAGTATATAAGTAGCAGCCATGGAAGCAATCAGCAGCTAATTTACAGAAAATCTTCCAAACATAACAAATTACCTTGATACACTTATCCCCAAATTTGAGAGTAATCTTAATTTTTACATGGTTATGTCAATAATGACTTGACACCTAAGTGAAACTTCTCTGTAAGATCAAAATATATGAAACAATATAACTTGGATTAAGTTGCTAGACACCACATTGAATTATGTTTTTATAAAGTGATGCAACAAATTTCATTGTATGCAAAAAAGCAAAGAAATTATATCTAAAGATGCGAAGGAAAGGCATTAGAGAAAGATTTCAGTAAGTTAAGCAAGATGGTTATTTCTCTAGATTTTACTTTATGACATCTGTTAATTTTTAATAATTTGTATTGCATTTGGACATTTTATCATCAGTCTTCAAGGTAACTTTGCATTTGTGCTTCTTTTTGCCCATAGAGAATGAATCCAAATTGTAAAGCTTCAGGTTTTACAAATCCTATATCTGCCTTTGCTCCTTTCATTTCACCCACTGTTCTGTGTTTTCTTTTACTTGATTACGTGAGTCTATTGTCCCCTGGGTAAGAAGCTCTAAATTTAATTATTTCTAATATCCACAACACCTAATGCAATAAGACCTAGCAGATGTCTGATGTATCGTTGAATGAAAATCTAATTGATGGTTACTGTAAAGAAAGTAGAAAAGGGTGATGCTATATTTCAAATATAAAACAGTAAAACAGCACCAAGACCTGAAATGATATTTTCCTTGTTCAGGGCACAGAATCTGGAAAATCCCACTCTGCCTTCCAACCCTGAAGGGCAGAAGTAGCAGCACATGGCAGCCATGAAAGAAGGAGAAACCAGCACAGGGTCTCCTTGAATCAGGCATTCATGTGCCTCTAGTGAAAGAGATGCCAAGGGAGGATTTTCCTAGAGGATAAGTTTGGATAGAAGAAATTACGCACTCTCATAGATACCCACTGTTTCAAGCCTGGGGAATCTCACCCACTATCTGCATTTGAGCCTCCTTCGGTGTCTCAGAGAACATCCACATGAAGTTCACGCTGTATCTAGAGATGCCAGATGAGTTCCATGCAGAACTGAGAGAAAGGCAGAGAAGCTGGAGGCCTACAAAGTAATTGCCTGACCTAGGAGAGCTTCAGAAAGAACAAAGAGACCTCGGAACTGCTTCACCACATCTTCATCTGTGCATCCTCACTAGTGAGCAGAGCAATCCATGGCTAGCAGATAAAGGCATGTCCATACAAGTTGATGTGCACACATGGTGTATGCTACAGTTATTACTTTCTGGATTCTCCTTTGTTCTCGTCCTCTGTACTGGTCCTTCATAGCCAACCAGGGACAAGATGGGGTGTTTGTATTCAACCTGCAGGTGCTCATTTTTGAAAAGGGGAGAGTCTTTTAAAATAGTCTTTAATTGAGACGTGCCTTGGTGGATTTTGCATTTAGCTAAACATGTCCTCTCACCCATAATTCCTTCCTTCCAGGGTGGCAGCTCATTCACTTACCAGCATTACAACAATTTTCCCATCACTGGAAATTCCCTTAAGTGCCTACTTATGAAGCTCTTTATTTGATGTGGTTGACATGTTAATAGGAATAGCTCTGGGTTCTCTACAGTAGTGAATGCTGAAAACTGAAGCAAATGTGAGAGAAGCTGGCACAGGGGCTTCCCATATTCTCCACCTCACTGTTGAATGTTAAGTGGAAGACAGAAGGATTCAGAGCAGTAATTAAACAGATTTGGACAACAATCCTCACACATGTTAGACTGAAGACTGTATTAACTAGCTTCTCTGAATAAGTCCAGTGTTTAGAACTCTGGAAGAGCAGCTGGCTCAGATCTGTGTCTTTAAAAGCCTTTTCACTTTCACATCTGTAATTAAGATTTTGATTATTTCTTTATTTTTTGAAGGTTGAAGCCTATAATTAATTTTATAAATGATAAAGCATCACCTAGTCTTAAGCAAGGGATCTTGGAGAATAAGAAAAATATAGGGACTATTAGTGAAATAAAAAGAAAAACTTTAGACATAAATTCATGGAAGCTAGAATGTGGTCAGGATGATAATGAAAGCAAATGAAATACTCTAAATTGTTGTGAAATCAGACCAATTTGAGTTGGCCTTGTCTACAAAAGGCAAAGACAGGAAAATGAATGGATGGTAAAAAGTGAGTGGTGGATGTGTATCTGTTTTCCAACAATCCTGGCCCATTCTCCCTCTATGTCTCTGTATCTTAGAAATGAAAATAAACTGTTCCTATTATCATCTGCTGGAACAGAGGAGATGGTGATCATGTGGAATTTATCCCAGGACCACGTGGCTGCAGTGGGAAGATGTGAGTAACCATAGCTGATGGCTATTTTAAGGGTAGAAAATCCAGTGGAAATTTTGTGCTTGGTCCTATTTCCCATCACTCCACACTGAAGCAGATTAAATAGTTGATTTTCTTTGGAATATTTTTCATAGAGAAAGAGGTTAAATGAATGGCCTCGTCAGAGGACCAAACATCCCTTATGCAGCAGAGTGACTCAATCCTGGGATTTAGGGAATAATGTCTTACAACTTTTTTTAAATTAAGGGTCTATTTAGTTTTAAATGAGAATTAAGTCATGCCATATACTATTCTCAATGTCAATTGTGGTCATGATGTATATATAAAATGTACCGATAAAATCAATTTTAAAAAGTTGAAGTCACAAAGAGAAAATGGAAAGCAAAAACTTATTGAAATATATATGTCTCAGGGTGCTTTTATATGGGATTAAACAGGAATATAATAATGGCAACAAGACAGAACATGGTCTCTATTCATATCCCAGGATCTCAAGCCCCTGTGGTTCATAAATCCTCAAGAAATAGTGCAGATGTTTCTTGGTGTCTCATCCTTCATATTTTAACTCTCTTGTTCTCTTCACTGCTTATTCTCCAGCCTACCCCTCCTCCAAGTGTGACACACTGGTGACCTCGTCCATAATTCCACAATTCAGGTTTATGATCTTCTTTGTATCCATAGGCTACAGGATCCCTTATTTGTGGGACAAAATGTTCAGGTGCAATTTTGTTTCATAGGCCATGTGTTCTCAGAACTTTAGAGAAGAAGGGATTTTGGAGTTTCCATAGCTTTGCTATGTGCCCCTCACTATCCTCATCCTGTCTACAGAAGATGGAAACTTGAACCAACTGGTCAACCTACAGCATTTTATTCATCATATTTCTCCATTGAATCAGACTCCTTGTTAATTCTGTTATCTAAATATGCTTCTCATTTGTTGATTTCTTTTCAGAAACAGTCTTATGCTTCTCACAAATAAATCCTAAAGGTTTGCTATGTTGATAGGCTGTTAGACATTTTAAAATATTTTAGAATTTACAGGAAGTGTATAATTTAGTATGTTTCCTGGAGTGTTTTGTTATTTTGGGCTACATGGTCTTGCTACGTATTCCAAACTGAACCCAAAATGAATCCGCTCTCAAAGCCTCTCAAGTGGTGGGATTACAGGTGTGTACCACCATGCCCAGAAACTTACTCTGTTTGGATAACATTGCTCTTTATATATTGCTCAAAACCTTAGGTAGCAGGCAAAATAGCCTATGATATTAAAAAAATAGACATGATTCTTAAATGGAATATGAGTACTAAGAAGCAACCAGGCTGTCATTATTGGAACTCTAGTGCTTTTGTAGGAATCCTTCCAGGAGAGAAAAAGGAGAGGAAAATTAATATTCATAGTTTTGTGTTATATTAAGTAATGCAATGATCAAGGCACACCTATAATGCAGCATGATTCTTACCTTTATACATGAGGCAATGTTTATGGCAAATATTGGGAGAGCTGTATGGCATATCTGGAGCTAACTTCTTGTTATTTTTATTATTTTGGTATAATATATAATTCAATCCATTAAAGTCACTGAAAAGAGACTTTTTATTTATTTTTTTTTGAGAGGGTCCTACTTTGTAGTTCAGGCTGGCCCTGAGCTCATTATGTAGCCCAGACAAGCCTCGAACTCCGCAATCCTCCAGTCTCTGCCTCCCGAGTGCTGGGATCACAGGCATGAGCACCACGCCTGGCAACTTTAGGATTTTAACTCTAGCATTTGTTACTTTCTCATCACTGGGAGAAAATACCTAAGACTCACCATTTAAAAGAATAGAAATTTATTTCCATTTAGAGTTTCAGCCCATGTCTGGCCAGCTCCCAGGAAGGAGCAGGACAGCAGAGCAGCCAGGCAGAGCAAAGGGTGCTCAATACAAGACATCCAGGAAAAAGAGTGAACGGAGGAGCTGGGAACAAGAGCCCAGCTTCCAGGTCAGGTTCCTGTGGCCACATGCAGCGCCCACCTCCTCAGAGCACAGCTCACTGCTGAACTTAGCAGATGGATACACTGATGAGTGCAGGTGCCCAAAATCCAGTCACCTTCCACACATATGAGATTGGGGGGTCTTCAATGTCTAAATCACACACAATCTCTTCTTCCCACCCTGCACATCAGCTGAGAGGCACCTATGATCTATCATCCTGGCAAAAAATGCTACCATCTTTTGATTCATATGTTGTCAGGAGGCTGAAGAAGAAAGATAAAAGTTGACTTCACTGTTCAGAAAGAATGTGGATTCAGAAATCAGATATGCCTGGTTGTGGTCTTAAATTTATTTTTTGCTGTTTGTCTTGGCCAGGTTATTTAATCTTTATGCATCAGTTTTAATAAGGGCAATATGGATTATTGATATCTATTTCATAATGTTGGTCTTAAATTGCATAATAAAACTTTAAGGGGAGGTGTTGAAAAAATTGGTTCCATGAATCGTGGCTTCTTAGTGCACAACCTTCTCTAATCCACTTTCACAATAATTAAGTACTCTGGAGAGTACTGCCAGCTTGTACATAATTATATTAGAGACCAGATTTCAGCATGAGGTTTGTTGGGAACAAGATGCACCTTAAGTTCTTCTAAATGTCTATACCATAACATACATAACTTTCCCCAGGTGATTATTTTTGTGTATTTAGGAATATGTGTAACAAAGGTATAATCTAGGTTATATTTCTTGCTTTCTGCAGTTCATCATGGGCTTCTGGAAAATAACAACACAAATGAAAATGCAATTTTCTCTAGTTTTGATGAGACAGTGAACCAAAAAGGAGGATTTTAGAGGATTAAAAAAAATCATATTTTCTGAGTTATTGTCTTATGTCTGCATATGCCTAATTAGCTACCACCAAATTTTCTGGCTTTGTCAGATATTAAGTGTCTCTTCTTCCCACAGCACATTTGTCTAGCAGGGGAGGTGGTTCCATGCCACCCTCTCATCTGACGCCTCTTTACTTTGTAAAATTTAAAAAACAATCTGACAGAAATTTTTCTCGTTAATGTTTTGCTCGTGCCCAGGATTTTACTTTGGGAAGAGATTCTGGGACAGTTTTATTCTAAAATTTTTATTCATTGGTTACAGTTTTGTACATAAAAGGCAAGTAAGAAAATTGCTGATAGAAACAAATGACAAAAAAATTATCTCAAATAGTCCAGGGGAAGTTAAAAGATTATAGTATAAACAGCATACAACCATCAAAATTGTAATTATGGAGATTTAAAACAAAATAACAGGAAATGCTCCACTAAAATATGAAAGGCTAAAGTAATGAATATAGAGAAGAATAACCCTAATTATAAAATATACAGAATTTATGGTTCAAGGATTCTGACTAAACATATGTATTTACCTTGTTTTCATCCAAAAATCCTATCGAGATGACAGAAGGAATATAATAATAGCACTAAATCACAAGCAATGTAGCAGTGGCATATAGCTAAGAATGGAACCTCTTGTAAATCAAAGTTGTATAAAAGCTTTAGAAATCTTAGAATATTCAACATTTGATGAGGACAAAACCTTGGAAGTTTGGGCTGGAGATTTAGTTCAGTGGTTCCAGCGCCTGCCTCACAAGGGCAAGGTCTTGAGTTTGATCCTGGTAACCACATACAATGCTGGACGTGGTGGCTCACGCCCACCAGCAATCAATACCACATACCACAGTGCTGGGCGTGGTGGCTCATGCCTGTAATCGCAGCACTCAGGAGGCAGAGACAGGAGGATTTCTGAGTTCCAGGCTTGCCTGGGCTACATAGTGAGCTCGGGGCCAGCCTGAACTACAAAGCAAGACCCTGTCTCAAAAAAAAAAAAAAAAAAAACAAAAAACACCTTGGAAGTTTCTGACTAATTATATCTGACCAATCAATATGCACAAATGCAGTTTGTACCTCAAATTTCATTTTTTCAAGAATTTACAGTAGCTCCTTATTGCTTTCCCAAATATTAGCTTCTTTGCCTGACATTTAGAGCCTTCTAGGATGTAATCCAAGCATCATTCAATTATGTTACCCTTTTCTTCCCAGTATGAATCCTCAGTTATAATTAGGCTGGTGTCTTATTTTCTTTCCCACCACTTCTTAGCTATTGCTTTTTATCTCTTTGTCTGAATTTGAGCATTTTATTTCCTCAGTCAGAAATGCATTTTTGTTTCTATACTTTCTGTTATACAAATCTTCCCTGTTTCTCAGGTTCAAATAAATATAGTTTTCTCTGACCTTTGGGATCATCAAGCAACTAATTTCTATGAATTCATGTTGATAGGGGCATATTTGTCCATTATAGGTTTAAGTACTTTTTTTCAGCATGTGAACCCTCCCAAGGGTTCACATTTTCTTGTTTGATAAGAAATACTTCCAAGTCTTAGACATAAAAGATATTCAATAAATTCAGCACATTCTAAATTCTTTATTGCTCTCTAGTACAACTATTATCTGCCTTTGGATTATGGTTCACGCCATTTCCTTTTTCTCAAAACCTTTCCTGCCTTAACTTTCATTAAATAAATCTTTCCTTATAGATGACATTGCTCAACCTTCTATTAATCTCTGGAATACTTTTATATTACTTGTTTTCCTCTAGTATACAACAATCGTAGTATAATTTTTTGGCATTTCACTGTCCCTTTTTTCAGTGGTAGATGTATGGTAGGGAGAACTCTTAAATGGCTAACAAAGAATCTCACTTCTTGGTGGGTAATCTTTCCGTGTGAGAGTGGGTAGGCTTTTCATCACCTCTGGGAGTAACTCAACAAAACACTGGCTTTCAGCTGACTTAGAGAGAGCTTGCCCCAGTGGACCTAACTTCATCAGGTGAATCCTTTGAAAGGATCAAGTCCTTTTGGATGATGGAGGTTTGGAAGTGGAGACTGAGAGTGTGACAAGAGGAGCTGAAGGCCAAAGACTTAGGGTGGCTCCTAAGTACTGAGATGTCCCCCAACAGCTGCCCGGTGGGCTCTCACTCCTGTATCCTCAAGGAAATGACTCTGAGAAAGGCTTTTGGTCAGTGCCAGGGCAGTAGGCCCACACCGGAAGTCAGCCCTGAGGCTCTGGATGCAGGACATCATTCTGCCGCCTCTCACTCATCTTGGGTCTGGAGGTAAATTTGTTCTGTTTCAAGCTGTTAAGTGCGTTGTGACATGTGACACTGCCATAGAAAAATGGATGGTATGGAAGCTGCAGTTTGTGATTCTTTTTGAAAGTGTATTTCATATTTCTTCTTAAGATTATATTTTTATTATTATACATTTTTGTTGTATAATAAATTCTTTTGTTGTGGGGAATTGGTACATAAACCCAGGGTATCATGGGCTCTGGATGGTGAAATGGAGATTGGTACTGAGGAGTTAAGAGGCTCTCAGCCTTCACACTGCAGAAGGAAGCAGGACTCAGTAGAAGAGGGGAGCTGCAGTCACAGGGACGACCTCAGGAGCTTGGAGACCCGCAGGGTGCTTCTGAGTCGCTAGAAGCTGGATCACTGGGACTTGGCTTTTGTATTCCCGCTGTGGTCGGTCAGTGAAAGCAGGCCATCAGCAGGAAAGCAGTGTGGCCATAGGCAAGCCAGCCCTCTTCAACTGATGCTGCTCTTATTCTGGAGAGATAGTTTAGGACAATGGAGGGATTTCCAGGTGGGTGTAGCATAGAGGCCTTCTGGGAGGCCGGAACCAGACCTTTATTTTTCTGTCCTCTGGCTGACACAAGGCGGGTATGGAGACTGTGACTGTGCTTTTGTAAACTCACCTGGTGGAAACAGCTCCACTTTCTTAATAGTAGGTATAGTATACAGCAACAGAGATAGTTTTATGGTCCTTTTCACTAAGATTTCTGTAGCAGTTACTGATCACTTATTATATAACCAGATTTAAGTAGTTTGAATGAGGTGGTATGTACAACAGGCAAAAGTGCCTACCCTCCACGTCAGTCAGTGAAACAATAAATTATATGTGTGTGTGGGTCTATATGTCTGTATGTATGGGTATAGACACATATAAATCTGTTCATATGAATAAAGATCATATTATATAATTGCAGAAGAGGATTTAAACAACAAAGGAAAGAAAGTACGGATCTTGGTAAAGAGTGTCAGGATTGTTGGGGTAAAACAAGAGGACAAGGTTGTAATTGCAAATAGGGTGTAAAGGTTAATTGAACACAGATCTGAAAAAGCTGGGGAAGCAGCCATGCTAGACAAAGAAACGAGCAACACAAAACCCCACAGGAGAATGTGCTAGTGTAGGAAGCACTGACCCCACATGGTAGAACCCACAAGAGAGGATGTGAAGTTGGAATGCACTGAGCCGCCAGGTTGGGTCAGGCCTCACAGGCACTGAGGACTCCGCATTTTGTGGTGCACACCAGCGTGGAATGAAAAGTGATTCCTCAACAAGTGTTCCTGTGTGCCACCCACTGGGATAAGTGTATCAGTGCTTGTCTGTATTTCCTCAGATAGTCCTCTTTAAAAACTCCATGTTTTGGATAATATTTTTACAAGTGTATTCAATGGTGAACCTTAGTTTTAAGGACAGTAAAGGACATTATCATCTAGGTGATGTTTCCAAAACTGTATGTAGGGCTGTCTGTTTCTCTTTATTTAACCATAGCATTATCCTGAGTGCTGGTTGTCAGAAACTGCAGAAGACTTACTCGAACTTACAATTTATTTACTTGGATTTATGGGTGTCTCCTCTGCCCTGCGGGATCTTAAACTACAAGAATTACTGGACTAGGACCATTGGCCTTAAGACTTACTGCATATGTGTGTGGGAGGGGGGTTGTACGGTGGATAGGGAAATGGGTAAAAATGAGAATTAATTCATGTCATATACTGGTACAAGTTCCCAATTTTGAGTGTGATCGTGGTGTGTTTATAAAATATACCAATAAAGAATTCAATTTAAAAAAAGAAAAAGAAAAAAATAAAGACTTTCTTACTGAGACTTACTCAGATTTAAGGATGTCGGCCCTGCCCTATGGGATCTTCAACTACAGGGATTATTGTGGATAACCGGCCTGTTTTATGTATGCTAGGATTATGGGTGAGAAGTCTGCACCAAATTAAGGTGCTGTGAGATTGGGGGATTGGCCCTTTCTGCTTGCATGGTATTTGGCCTTTTGCTGCTGTTGCTCAGAGTAGCAAGAATCGAGCCTGAGCTCAGCCTTTTCCTTAGGGTTCCAGCTTGGTTTTTTGCTGGTAGTTAACCTTTTTGCTATGGGACTCGTGGGGGACTGAAATTTGCCACCAGGTTTCCAGCTGCATTGTCTTCCCCTGTCTCCCACAACTGGTGGGATGACTCTTATTTGATATGGAAGCATCAAACTATACAAAATGCTGCAGGCACACAGTTCACACCTCCACAGCTGGGCCAAGGTATCACCGGTACTGTGGTGTCAAAACTTGGGTCCCTCCTATATTCATAAGTTTGAGCCTTCACCCCCCGCAAAGTGACAGTGTTACGAGGTAGCCTTTGAGAAATAATTAGACGGTGAGAGAGAGCCCCTGTGAAGGAAGGGAGCACTCTTAAAAGGCTACCTAAACAGAATGCAGTGACACATACCAGTCATTACAGCTGCTCAAGAGGCTGAGGCAGGAGAATGGCAATTTGGACTCAACTTAGTGAAATCTTATCTCAAAATTAAAAAATAAAGGTCTGGAGATGTAATTCAGTGGTATAGCACTGACCTAGCTTGTGGAAAGTCATGGATTCTGCAAAAAGTATTGAGACAGAAAGACTTGAAACAGACCCCTTTCCTACTCTTCCCTTCTACCACGTGGGGACTCAATAAGGAGATGGTATCTATTACAAAAAGCAAGGCTTCACTGGGATTTCAAGGCCCTGGAACTTCAAGACATAAGTACTGTTTATAAGCCACTCACTTGGTCAGTGACATTTGGCTATTGCTGCCTGAATGAACTATACAACTACTGAGAACTTTAACATTTTTTTTCAGCCATTAGAAAGCCCATTTTTATTGAGCTGAGGAATTCTGTTCAGTTACCATTTGACCTTTTGCCCCTATACAACACAACTGGGTTATGCTTGCACAGTGCAGGCTGGCTTCACAGAAAGCCTCTGGAATGAACTGCTGGGAAAGAGGCAGAGAAGAAGGGGAGCTCATCACAGGTGCTTGGCTGATTACTCAGGAACTCCAGCATCCCAGTGGATCTCAGCAGACTTTGGATTCTCCAGCATCAACCCACTATTGGTCATGAACCTTTCAAGGGGCATCTGGCACCCAGCAGTTTACAACAACTTAGAATGAGGCACCATAGGCAACATACTGTCTCTTACAACGTATACTACCTGAGATAGTGCAAGGAAAATAAAGCATAACTCTAACTGTGGCCTTGGTGATGTTGGAGAAAGAGCTTCATTTTATGGAAAAACAGGAAAATCCCCTGACATTTCTAGTATATTTGGTGTGCAGAGACACATTCGGTATGTACCTATAAATTTAAGTTAATGATGTATTTACTGTTAGGCTGCTGTGACATTTAAATATCTAAAATGATTCACAAATTATTCTTTTTCTAGGGGTATGTATATAATCTAGTCCTATGAAATTGCATATAATGCTGTGCATGTGTGTGCCCACATGCACCTGTGTGTGTTCAAAGAAATGGAGCAGAGAAGCAATCACATAAGGAAATATATTACTTTTCCCCATAGTTTTCTCCTCATTCACTCTCATGGCCCTTCTTCTTCCTCTGTCACTGCCAAGGGTCCCCTCAGTTGCTCACGGCTAGAAGGACCAGCGTTCCTGCATCACAGGCATTATTGCACTGGCGCTGAGCTGCTGCTGACAGGTGAGCAATCAGGAATTGGTATTGTTGAGTCTGTCAGATTTGATGAGCCAAAAAAAAAAAAAAAAAAAAAAAAAAAAAAAAAAAAAAAAAAAAAAAAAGAAAAAAAAGAAAAAAAAATTAGAGCTCCACTAAAAATCATTCTCATTCTAGGATTTTTCTTGCCTTATTTCTCCTCCAAAAGAGTGACAATTTTTTGTTGTTGTTGCTGTTGTTCTATGTTGTTATATATTTTTAATGCTCCAAGGTAAACTGGTCTCAAAACACAAAGTGAAATTCCTCTCCTTTCCATAGTTTGTCAGCATAGAATTTCAAATGTGGCTTACCACCATTTTACCCTTCTTGTTACCTCGGAAAGAAGATAGGATCCTTAGTTAGTTTGTAACAAAATAAAACAATTCAATCTGTGAAGTATTGAATTAGGTGTGCACTCCCTATTGTGAGTGCTCACCTAAAAATAAAGGCGGCATCTGAATACCTTATCTGCTGAGAAAGCAGTGACTGGCAATTTTATGCAGAAACTGTGACTTTAATGTAATGAATTCCTAGGAATATTCAACGTGCATGTTTCCCAAATATGAAAATGTGATAAACCCACATGCCCATTATATAACCTCTCTTGTCTGAGAAGTACCCATTGACAAATCCTATAGGGTGCGTCTCATGATTTTCTAAATGTGCAGGAAGGAGTAAACTTAACTCCTCCTTACAGGAAGGACTTAAAAAAATCATGCTCTATTTGCAATTAGCACTGACATTAAATTCTCCAAGACATTTTAAAATAAAGGGATACAAATTAACTTCTTACTACCATAAATGCAAAATGAATTCTCCAGTCTCTGGAATTGTTAGGAGACAGGAGCTTCCAGACCTCCTTACTCCATCACAGAAACAAAGACTGCACTCTGCTGAGGGTCAGTGGTTGGCAAATATGTCAATTTGGAGGAAGAAAAAAACCCAAACAACAAAAAACAAAATGATTTCTCAGAAGATTCATAATTAAATGAATAATTATTAAATACAAAGAGATAATAAGTACTTTAAAAGAAGTTTATTTTGTTTGCCCATTAGGGAAATTATGTATTTATTCAATAATCAAGAATTTCTTAAGTTTATTGGTTATCAGGAATTAAGGATATTGCGATAAAAGAACTCAGGGCCTCCTGGGGCTAATGGGGAAAGAAATGAATCTATAGTGCAGTGAGATGAAGGTATGTTTAGAAGGAACTCAGATAATATGAAGGATATAGGAAGAATCGAGGATACAGGCTTAAAATCAAACCCAGTCTAGCATATATAGATGAAACTCTTTCTTTTATTCCATGTGACCTTGGGTTTGAAATATTACTATGGATAAACTGATAGACCAGCAACAGATATCTGTGGCTAGTAGTGGGGATGGATTGAAATGCATAAAGGAGAGATGAGAGGACTGTACAGAGTCATCATGTGGCTGGACTAGGAAGCCACAAGCCATTCATGATGGCTGGAATAGAAGCCTTAAAGCTGGAGCTAGTGAGGGGTAAGCCTGGAGGAGAAGGAAGAATCAGACCATCCGGGCCTCGTAAGTGCTTGAATTTTATTCTGAAGTCAACAGGAAGCCTCTGAAGGCTAAGCAGGAAAATTCTATGCACATTTTTATGGTAGAACTGGGAATTGGATTAAAATCCATTAGGGACATGAAATGAAATTAGAAGTCCAGATCAGTGTCCTTTCTGAATGAACTGGAATCAAATATAGAGCAAAAGGCAATATTAAAATGCATTAAAAGTAGTGTGAGTAAAGACTTTTTGTAGAATGTGTGTCACAAAATGAGTTTTTCTTTCTGAGGATTGTGGTCAACATAACTTAAGAAGTATTTTACAAAGCTCTTCCAAGCAGCTGAATGATCAGGGACACCAGTTAAGAGAGTGTTCTTCTATCCCTTTAATCAGGTGATCCAAGAGACAAGAAATGGGTTCTTTATAAACAGAAAGAACATTTCTTGAAGCTCCCTCAACTTCCTGTTTTACAGATTTGTGTCTGAGACACAAATGTCTGTATTGTCCCAAGCAGAACAGCTCCCTCTAGGGATCCGGTGCTGCTTTGTTGTTGCCTTTACCTGAGATATTATTTAGCTTCTAAGTGAAAGCCAGAGGACTTCTACAATTCTTCAATTTCTTCAGATAGTCTCCTTTAGAGAAATCTATTATCAGTCTCTGTGCCCTGAATCACTTTACCACAAGCCCTGCCATATGGTTTTCATGCTCCTCAACTCTAATGAAAAGGAGCTCTTTTAATTGTCATTTCATTTCTTTTCTGTCCTCCATCTTCAGAATGTTCAGTCCTTTAAGGCAGAAATGTGACTATCTGGCTCAGAATTTTCAGCAAAAAGAGAGCGGCTGACACTGAGGAGAGACTGAATAAAGATTGCTCACTGGAGGAATGAATGTTCTGATCTTTTACTAGCTTGAAAGCAACTGGAGGCAAAATTGGTGTGTGGCCGGGCGTGGTGGCTCACGCCTGTAATCCCAGCACTCGGGAGGCAGAGACGGGAGGACTGCTGAGTTCGAGGCTTGCCTGGGCTACATAGTGAGCTCAGAGGCAGCCTGAACTACAAAGCGAGACCCTGTCTCAAAAAAAAAAAAATTGGTGTGTGACCTGTCCTGATACCTGTAGAGTATAAGAATCTTCAGAGTATAAGAATTTGCTTCATCGTCACAACTTCAGTATGTTCATTCTGGCTTGTGTTTGTCCATTGCACCAAATTGCTTCTTTAAGTAGAGGAGTCCAAAGTAGAGAGATTGATTATTAAGTAAATGTGATGGTGAAATTCTACTTTGATTAGAAATGAATTACAGTAATATTTTTGCTTTCTCATGACTGGCTACATGTGTAATACATATTCTACTTGGACTATATTTGCAAAGAATCAGTGTCTTTTATTCATGACTTTACAAATTTTTTTTCAAAAGTGAATCCAATGTGTCAATGTCCACATGGGATGGAAGCAGAAAGTCACACATATTTTGGGAATTTCCAAGTGGTTCTATGAGTGCTGGGCCTTATAATTTTATATCTGGGATAATCTCCAACCTCCCACCTACATTTCTTGTTTGTTTTAAGGGGCAGGACAAAATTACACTGAGAACACATAATTATAGGCTGTAGCTATCTTTTGAATTAAAATGATCAGCCATACATTACCATTTTATGAAACATTTCACAATGCCCTTGTTTTTAAGGGTGACAACACCTTCTAATTTAAAAGCCAAACAAACCTAGCATTTATCTAGTTATTAAACAAATCTGCTGCTTAACCCTTTTTGCTCTCCCTGCTAAGAAAATTTGGAAACTTGGCATTAAAAGGAATTCTCTGGAGAATCAAACTCATTTACAGCCTATAGACCTTTGAGCATTAATATTCAAGCATCTAGACAGAGTGTGATACCCATGCTAATTGCTGATGGGAGAATTAAAATGATTGCTGTAACCTGACTATGCATGATTATGTGAATCTCACATTGGACTGATTACTTATACATGGTGTTATAATGTGGCCAATGGAATATATTACTGGTACAAAGTTACCTGATTTCTGACCATTATTCTATTGTAAATTATTTGTGCAGTAGACGAAAGAGACCCACTGGAATTCCATTTTTAGCTTTTCCCATCTTAGTAAGGTTGGGGAAGGTCTTGTACCTCTGAGAGCCTTAGCTTTTTCATTTGTAAGGAGAGATGAATCAGGAAGTTGTAAGAACTCACTGGTGTGTTATGCTAAACACTTAGGCAAAGTATTAGACTTTTCCTTTTGGTGAAACCACATTCATGTGAACTCAAACACTACTGGGGCCACATTGAGAGAAGAAGCTAAAGTCCAGGAGATGTGGGCAGAGTTTTCTTGAACCAGAAATACTTGAAGGAACTGGGAAGGTTCATGATGGAAAAGACAATGATGGGAAGAAAACCGGATGGAGTGTTAGAGATTCGATTTATTAATTCATTCTCCTTTTATATATGTAACCATGGGAACTGGTTTCTGTCCTGCTCTGGACCTCCTTTTTCTTGGCTTACAAATAAAAAGTTAGAGAAAGAAGACCTTTAAAGTTTCTTTTCACCCCAATATTCACCTGAACCAGTGGAAACAGGGCAGGTATTTGTGGATATTTAAAGAAATATAGATAGATTATAAGAGGAACAGATTTATTCTATGCTGCTGTAGAGATAGAAGTCAAAATGCCACTCTGAGAAGGAATAGTTGCTGGTTGTATGAAAAAGGTCCGTCTAGCACTTAAAATTACCTAAAAATAGACAAGCAGCTTGCTGTGGTAGTAAGCTCTCTCTGGAATTATTAAACCTCTGTTTTTTCTCAGACAGTAGCCCTTCAATCTGGGATATGTGCTCTTCTACATTTTTATTTTGCCAGTTCTAATTTAGACTCAGTTAACATCTCTTCTTTGGGTTCCTTTCTAGGAGCTCTGTGTGTTGTGAGGTCTCTTCTGCTTCTATTGAGTTTTGTGCATGTCTCTATTTTAGAGGCAACCTTGGGACAAAGGTACAGTGACAACACAATTTGTCATGATGAGACATGAACTTTCCAAAATTAAAAGAAGTACTTAAAAAAATCATAGGCCATCCATGCGATGAGGTATCTTGCAATCATATATAATTCTGTCCATAAAATTTTTAGTTGCAAAATTGTTACTTGAAAAAAGCGAAGTGAAAATTTTGCACATATTAGTATTTTTTCAACTATTTTGAATATACTTATACATATTTGAAGAATACCTATTAAAATCCTACTAATTATTTTGAAGGAGCACATAAGTATAGATAAATGCTTATTTTGTCCTTTGTTCTTTTTTTTGTCTCCATATTTTGCCACATTACTGTGTTTGCTTTTATAACCGAGGAACTGTTAGAATGGAGAAACAAATTCCATTTCAAAAATCATAAGGGTTGTTACATTTGTGTTGCTCTGGACATCTACAGTGTTATGACATCTATGGGGCCTGTGCTCTACGTGGGAATGAAAAGCATAAGCGTGATTCTGACTCATACTTTTTTTTCTGCTTTCTGTCTTCATGCAGAATCCAGCATTACAGATGAGAGCAGGGAAGCTCAAACCCATATACAGTAAAATTCCTGGGGCTGAGCTCAGAGAACTATATTCTTTAACTTGCCAAAAGTTTTCTCTATATTCTTTTGGATGCCTTTATTTTACCCAACTGTGGTAAAGTGCTGAATAGATTATGTGACATGTGCATTTGGATTTTTACCCACTTCTCTCTCATTTATTTCCATCTCTTACCTGTTCTGCTCTAAGTTTATAAATACAACCTTTCAAAGCTCCTTAGGAAAGGAGCCAGAGTCCTGCTAGGGAAGGAACAATAAGTTCTGATATGAATTCAGGAAGCCAGAGAGCCCTTCCATGCCTATGTGCTGCAGTCCATTGATTTGGATTCTTTGAATGTTACTTGGAACTAACCAGGAAAACCTCAACTATGTTAAGGTGAGTCTCAAGCTATTCATTCAATTTGCTTTCTCAGCCAGCAAATATTGAAAAGCATCTTATAATTTATATTTCCAGTTCAGCATGAGGAGCCAGCTTTACATGAAGAGCCTTGTGGAGTTTAATTGGGATGACAGTGAGCATAGACAAGGAGAATAAATTTCAATGTGAGTAATATGAACAGTAATGTAGTTATGTACTAAGCAGAATGCACTATCTTTGTGGATGTGTCTTCAAGTTTATGCACATTTAAAGAACTGGGTTTTAGCTGATGATTTAGCTCAAGCTGTACCACACCAACCTTGGATACACAAGGCCCCGAGTTCGATACCTGGCACCACAAAAAACAAACAAAAAACCTGGGTCTTAAATTGGAGTTAGAATTTACTAAATAATATGGCAAAAGAGAAGAAACGATTCTTAGGCTGAAGGAAATGGATGTGTAGAGCCTCAGACATAACATAGAAATAAGTAGCAGAGAATTAATACATGGCATTCATTAATATGTAGCGAGAACTTACAATTATTAGGACCTATACCTGGGAGTTGTTCTATCCAATAAACATCAATTTCTGAGCCGGTTCTATATTGTTTAAGGGAGAGAAAAGAAACAGTAAATTTAGCATACCTGCCCTGCCCTCAAACAAGTAGAGAATACCTTCTCACTTCTTATGGGTGTGTAGCATGGTGGCTTCCTCTCTAAGTACATGGGATGAGAAACAGAGAAGTGAATATAGTGTCACAGTGAGGAAATCTGATGAACATGGATTCTCCCATGGACTAAGGCAAATAGCAGAAGACATAAAACATGCAGATAGTGTGAATCTTTGGTATACTATGATAGAAGTAGCTCTTTCCTTTTTTTGTGGTCTTTCCCTTCACAGTGTACAATCTCACTCTCATTGTGAGGGAGCTAGAAGACAAATTGCAATGGGGAGATATTTCATAAAGTACATGACCAGTACTCCTGAAAACTGTAAAGGTCATATAAAATAAGTTACATGTCAAAAGATTATCACAGACAAGAGGAACCTAAAGAGATGTGATGGCTGAATTGAATGTGGTATCCTGCAAGGAATACAGGGAAAGAAAGAAAACATTAAATAAAAACTAAAGAAGTCTGAATGAAGAATATTCTTCAATAAGAGTAATGCAAAGATATTGTTTCACTAATCATGACAAATTTGCCATACTAATATAACTTGTTAATACTAATGAAAGCTGAATGTGAGAATATGCAGGCTATATGCTATCTTTACAAGGTTTTTGTAAGTCTTTAACTGTTCAAAATATAACTATATATATGTATATATTATATACAAGTATATGTATTGTAAAACCAATTGGTGGTACGTGCTATGAAGCAATACATCCAAGAACTGAGTTTGAATGGTAAAAGAAAAGATTTTTTTTTCAGACAGCCTGTAAAGCAGTCATTGTGAACAAGTGATATGTGTAAAGAGGCTGAGTAAAGAGATAATAGTGCTGCCAGGAGATGGGCAGCAGATTCTAAGTACTTTAGGATTTAAAATGTGAAATGTAAGAGAAGAAAACTGAACTGTGCTTGGTATGTTTAATGAACAGCAAGGAGGCAAGTGTGGGTAAAGTACATTGAGCTAGGAAGAGTGACAGAAATTGAAGTTGGAGAGGAAACTGAATCTAGATTACATAAAACTTTGGATTTGGTTTTCACTTGGAGTGAACTTGAACAGTGTTATGAGATGTCCCTTGCCTTTTGTGTGAACCATGGATAGCAGAGGGAAGAAGTAGTGAAGATTTAGGAACTTGCCATGGTGTCATAGATGAAGGTTGATGATTATGTAGGGCAAGGTGGCATTGGGAATAAGTAGTCAGGATCTGGTCTTATTTTGAAGCAATTTTATCATATTGTTGAGAGATTAGAGAGAGTATGAACAGTTGGGTAGATGGTGGTGTCATTTGCCAAACTGGAGGAAATTTAGAGTGCAGAAAATTGCAGAAAGGAAGCAAGAAATCAAATTAGGATGTGAGAAGTTTTAAGTGCATATTAAGTCCATTATCCATTTTCAGATCATAGCATAGATGATTTTGGAGAGCAGAGCTAGGATAATAGCAAAGTGTACACTTGCTGATGTGTTTATATAGCTGCCTTGGTAAGAGAGGTTGCCAGTTCACACAGAGAGTGGTTATAAGTTAGATGGCTTTGAAGACCAGACCCTGTGGAAGTCCAATGTTTAGTGATAATAAAATATACAATCCCTTGATGGGGAGGAAGACACATGAATGGCAGTATTCCAAAGCCAATGCAGAAGTTGTTTTCAGTGGAGGGATCTATTGTAGGAAATGCTATGAAAAGTTAGATAGAATCACTAAATTAGACCAGCCCTCAAAGGCAGTTTAGGATAAGGATGAGTATAAAGGTTTGATTAGATTAGGTGTTAAGAGAGATTAGTAAGTGAGAAAATGATAACAAATTTATAGGAAACATTTCCTATCAATTTCACCAGAAGGAGAAAGTATGGTTGACAGTGAAGGGAATATGGAATCAAAAGAAATGCCTTTCCTTTTCTGCTAGTTATTTATTGGACATAATTTTAAGTTGATGAGAATGTATAAATAGTAAAATATAATGGGGACTGTGGGAAAGTGGGGGAAAACTATAGGAGTAATATAGCTTAGAGATCAGGGTAAACAAAATCTAGGTTACAAAAATGAAGAAATTGGGCCAGAGGGTTAGCTCAGTGGTTCTGGTGCCTGCCTCACAAGCGCAAGGTCCTGAGTTCAATCCCAGGTAACCACATATAATGCTGGGCGCGGAGACTCATGCCCACCAACGATCAACACTGCATACCACAGTGCCGGACGTGGTGGCTCACGCCTGTAATCCCAGCACTCGGGAGGCAGAGACAGGAGGATTGCTGAGTTAGCGGCTTGCCTGGGCACCATAGTGAGCTCAGGGCCAGCCTGAACTATGATGTGAGACCCTGTCTCAAAAAAAAAAAAAAAAAGAAGAAATTTATTGAGGGGTCTGAATCCACTAACTAGCTGAGAAAGTGATGGGAGAAAAGAGTTAATGGGTTAATAGTTTTGGTAGCTTGAGGTTGAAGATGGTTTCTGATTTTCTATTTTCTCAGAAAAATGAGAAGCAGGTCACTAGTTGAAAATGAGGAGGAGGAAGTGGTAACTTGCTATTTTAAGGAGCAAAGAAAACATGAGAAATAGTTGTTTCAGAAAGTGGGAGAGTGAATTGACTGAGCTAAATATAATAGGTTCTCTGGAGAGAGTTTAGGTCATAGATTTAAAGCAAGATTAGTCAGCAAGTAAGGTAACCTTTTCATTCAATAGCATGAGCAAAGGGAAAACAGCAGAAGTTGGATTTAAGCAAGTTCTGGATTTTGAAGACGATGATGAGAGAATGATGATAGCAGGGAATGGCCAGTGCAGAGAGTAATGATAACAGCAATAGGCTGACCATGGACTCTAAACCGGACAGGAAAAATACTGGAAAGCTGAATGATGATAGAAAGCAAAGATGTAAGTGCTCACACCAGGAAGATTCTATTAGAGGAATTGGAGTAGGGAGTTGCAAGAACAGGCCATAGGAAGAAATGTTGTTGTTTAGGTTATTGGTGAGGACAAAATTTAGGAATGATATAAGAAGTGAAAACAGAGAAGGAAGTTGGGTTATGAAACGAGATATCCGGAGAAGAAGACACAATGTTGAGGAACCAAAGTAGTGGTTGAGTGATCAGGAATCACGGCAGGAGTGACAAGTGTTTAAGGAGTTGATTTAGGTGATAGCATCTTGTAAAAAATGAGAAGTGTTTCAGAAGGATAACAAATTGCGATAGAGAAAAGTAAAGAATGATAAAATTCAGGGCATATGCATTAAAAGAGCTAGCATGACTCAAAAGGAAGAAGAGGCAAGTTTTGCAACTCAGATCTGAGCTCATGAGGACACCTCAGAGAAATAAGGAAATACCTGAAAGGTACTGTAGGGAAAGGGCTGCTGGGAAGTGTGATCTTAGAGGACATCCAGTTTTGTAGAATAGAAGATAAAAAGATATATTAAGCAAAGTGGATGAATATATAACAGGGAGATTTTGTTCTTCCTAGTGTTCAAGTTCTAGCAGCATTTTGCCTAAAAGTCTGGTAGGGATTAAAGCTAGAGTCTGATTAGAGGATTTAGAGAAATAATAGGTAGAAGAAAGTCATGTTATATCATGTAAATAGCAGAGAAAAAGGCATTGTGCTAATGCCCTTTGAAAGAGAGGGAGCCATCAGTTCAAATTTCAACTTCCTGATTGGAAAGGTCACATAAGTTATTTGTAGTGTATTTCAGGCAGGGTTGGATGGGAACAGTGCAGTTCTATGAATCTATGGTAGATCCAATGTAAAACATTGTGAACACCAAGAAATGAAACTGGGACAGCAAGCTGAAATCATAAGGGAAGGGAATCTTTTAGGGTTTAGGGTGCTATAATGAAATGAATAATGGCCTCCTCCTCTTTGTCCACCGCCTATTGCATATCCATTATCCCAAAACTTGTAAATGTAAACTTATTTGGAGAAAGTATCTTTGTAAAAGTAATAGAGATCTTGACATGAGATCATTAATTTTGGCTCTAAATTCAATATCAAATCCTAGTGAGAGATTTAAGGAGAAGATTGTCATGTGAAGATGAAGGAAGAGATTAGAGTTAGGGAATTACAAACCAAAGAATGCCCAGTATTACCAGCAGCCATTGTAAACTAGGAGAGAGGTACAGAAAAGATTCTCCCCAGGTAATTCAGAAAGATCCCAGACACCTTGAGTTGACACTCTAGCTGCTTAATCTGTGAGAGCATATAAACTTCTATGGCTTTAAGTCATGGAACTTGTAATTTGTTATGACAGTCCCCACAAATTGATACAGATGCCTTGGTGAAGAAGTCACTTGATCACATACATGGACACATACAACTACTAAGACTTTCAAAGTGGCTGATTCTCAAGGATGCCTGTGATCAGCTTGACACGGGATCTCCTTAGTCTACAGTGCTTAGTGAGTTGATATAAAAATAGAACTGTAATACTGTGTGCTTTTCTAATATGGCACGAAAATGATCTTACATTAATAAATGAATGAAGAAAGTGATTGGAATAAATAAGTCGCATGAGAAAAAGTTTTTTTTTTTTTTTTTTTTTTTTTTTTTTGTGAAAGAGACCAGCCCAAGCATTTCAGTAGACAAGGTAAGCCAATGACAATTCCTCAAGGTGGCTAGTCTCCTTCTTCAGGGAATCAGCAAGAACTGATTGATCAGAATGTCTTAGGGCACCAAAGGCTAATTTTCCAGTTTGATTTTTGTATTTGCCATAATGTAGATAGTTCTCAACACTATATTGCAAAAGATAAAATAATGAATATCTGAAAAGATGTCTTGGACTTTTTCTTTTGATCCTTTTGTGTTCTTATAGACACCAGTGTTTTCCCCAAGATGAGAGGCAAAGTTCCTTGGTTTTCATTCTGTAGGAGAGAGCACCTTGAATCTTTGCTACTGGAATAGCTCTGGTTTCCTATTGAGAAGCCACCTGGAAAATATTTCCTATGAGTTTGCATAATAAGTAACAGATAGTTGCATTATTCATTCTAATTGGTTTGGCCAATATTTGAACTCTTTGTGTATGGAAAGCATTGTTTCAGGTGTAAGCACTAAGGAAAATTCCTCTAAAACATATATTCTAGTGGATGAAAAAGAAAGTTGTCATGTAATTACATAAATGTCACCTTAGGAGAGTGGAAAATAAAAGAACAGAGGAAGTATTTTGGACAGAAAGATGAGGGATAAATTCTGAGGGAGTAGTATTAGGGCAGAGACATATATCACAACACATAAGTGGAGAGAGAAGAGCAAATGAAAAGCTCTCGGAACAGACCTGGAATACAGTAAATGAACAGAAACAGAAACATCAGACAATGTTTTTAATCAGGTCAAATAGCAGCTCAAGGGATTGGATTTTGCTGTTACGTTGTTGTTCTGAATTAGGGTGGAGAACTAAGGAGGGTCATATAAACTGATTTATGTTTCTATAGTACAGTATCACAGTGACTTCAGGTGGAGAAGAGACTTCAGGAAAGATGGTCTGCTGCTGGGGGCGGTTAGGGGTTTTCTCAGTTGCTGGGAGGAGACATGATATTACCTGGAGGAAGAGCCACCATGGAGGAAGTTCTGGAAAGTACCCTGGCTCAAGTCTACTGGAGGGTAAATGGAATGTGTGCTGATGGATTTAAAAGTGGAATGGGAAAGAGACGAGAAGTCAAGGGCAACTCCTTGCCTTCCGTTTGAACAACTGGGTGGAATATTTGAGGTACTTACTGAGATAAAAGTGACTGTAAAACAATTTTGTCGCAATAACGAGAAATAATGAGTTGTTTTTAGATGCTTATATTTGCATGGAATGTCAGATGTTTAGATGCCACACAACAAAGACAGGGATATGATTGTTCTCAGAGAGGAGATGGAGGCTGGAGCTACAAGTATAGTGTTTAAAGCTATAAATACAGAAGAGCTCATTCAGTGAATGAGTGAAGCGTAAGATTCCATGGAATGATAATAAAGATGTGTATAAAACCTTGAAGATTGAAAGATAAATGAAAAATGAATCTGCAACATTAAATGTCTTCTTAAGCAAGAAGTAAAGCTATACCACCTCGTGAAATGGTAAAAAAAGACACCATTAAAAACTCTTTTGATTTCCATGCACATATGTTGAAGCACTGGGTAAACAGTGACATTTGGTGAGCTGAGGTGTGCATGTACGTGTGTGTGTGTATATCTATGCATGTGTGTGTGATGTATTTATGAATGTATGAACTCCCTGGATAGAAATGATAAATTGGAATGAAGAAAACTTTGAAAAATAGATAACACAATTTTGTCACTTACTAAGTCTTCTTTCTGAGTTTCTATGTTAAAAAAACATCATGGACTTTTAAGAATTAATTATTTAGGTTAGTGGCTCCCAACACTTTTGGTACCAGGAAGATCATTCTTACCCGGAGTGGGGTTGTGGTATGGGTGATGGTTTCAAGATGATTCAAAGTAGCTCAGGTCCTACATCCCCACAGGCACAGTTCCCAGGGGGGTGTGGGGTCCTATAAGAATTTAATGTCTGTTTCTGCGGCAGGAGAGGGAGCTCCAGAGGTGGTGGGAAAGATGGGCAGTAGCTGTAAATTCAAACGGAACTTTGCTTGGTCACTCAACGTTCCTTGTCTGTTATGTGTCTTAGTTGCTAACAGGCCACAGATCACTACTGATTTCCCTCATTTAGAGTATGCAATAAAGGAGAGGGATCCAGTTAGCAGTGAAGTGATACCCACTGTTTGAGTAGCAGGCAGTGGATTGCCAGGGATACAGAGCAGAAAGAGCAAAGCACTTGAGAAACGAAGTGAAAGCGAATCTTAGAAGCCTTCCTCAAATTTAAATGACCAGTAGAAGATTCTCAGAAAAGTATGCACAACTCAATGCACTAGGTTGTTTTCAAATTACTGTGTGTCCTCTTCCTCCTTTGTTGTTCCCTGACAGATCTATTGAAAATGATTTTTACTCAGAAATATCATCTTATACTAATGAAAAGTAATCTGACACCTGTCACCTGCTAATGAGAGCTATACAGTTTTTGAGCATTTGCCGTGTTGCAGATCATATGCAAAGCAGCATGGAAGAAGTAACAGAGATACAGTCCTGTTCTCAAGCACTCATGTTGTATTTGCAGATAGAAAAAAAAAATCAAAGTTCATTTGGGAAGGGCAGACCACGTTTGTGGCCCTATGCATTGTTTTATTAGTATGGAGATAAGATATAGTGGGTGCCTTTGGGGAGTCCGCAGTCTAGTAGCATATAGGCATCAACATGAACAGACAGCTGGAGTGTGCTATGATAAATGTTATGACAGTCTTCTCATAGAACGGAAAGGAATAGTGCATACCTTAGATCAGGTGAAGGGCCACAGAGTGCACAGAACAAGGAGACTATGAGCTCAGTCTTCCAGGAGGCTTTATCTAGAAAGCTATATAAGTGAGCCATCTTGTCTAGAAGTACAGTTTCCTACAAGGGTTAATGCAGTGACCGAGGCTGAAAGCCACACTAGATGATCTCCAATAAATACTGGTGAAATAAGATGGAAGTGAACACGAGCAGAGAAGAGGCTGGGTAGAACACATTTTGGCTAAAGCATAGTACTTCATGTTATTCAGAAAAGTGTGACTTTCTCACTTTTTAACAATTCTATATTTCTCAGAAAACCTTCAAATGACATTATCTTTATTAACAATGTCTGTAAACCTACTAGTGTGGTGGGGTTCTGCGCCAGCACATCTGGATCCCAAATGGATGTTGTTAGTCATTTTGAAGCCTCTGCTTATTTTATTTATGACTTGCTCCAATAAACACAATATTCCAACATGGCATTTAATGTGAACTTTTGTCAGTGATTACTATTCAACATGTGGCCTCTAATCTGCTCTGCACCCCATAGTATTTAATGAGCACTCATTCAACCAGAATTTATTGAGCACTTGCTATGCATCCGGAACATTGCTGAGTGTCTTACTGCAGTAGTTTTCAACCTTTCCTATCCATATTTCCTTTCACAAAACATTAAATCTCCTCCTCACTTTTAATAGCAATTGAAATTGCAAAATTAGCTAAAATAAAATCAATGGATATTTGTAAACATAAATAATTCTGATCTAGAGAAACTCAAAGGTCTTTCTTGGCTCATAGACTGATGATAGAAAGAAAAGTTTCTTCTTCCTTAAAATATTCTCTATTCTCTTTTGATGTATTACCAATATTTTTGAACATTGATTTTAATTGAACATTAATCATATTTGGAATGAATTGATAAATTCAAGAAATAAATATACTCTGAAATGAAGGTTATGTACCAGGAGATTAAGAAAGTATTATATACCTATATAATGAATAAAATAAATATCTAAAATATTTTAACGTGATAATTACAAAGAGGGCATTTTTTTTAAATGTTAGAGGGGATAGGAGGGTGTGGTGGGGAGTGGAGTTGCAACTTTATATAAGTCAGTACTAGTTTTATAGAGTTTTGGAGCCAGTTGACTATGAACTGAAACCTCTAAGTATGAGCAAAATAAATTTTCCTCTTTTTACTTGTGGGTATCATTTATTTTGTCACATCAACAAAATGTCCCTAAGATACTTCCTTTCTTGTTCAAGTCCAGAGTACTGCTAAGAGCCATCATTTGTGCTAATAACACCACATAATTTCACATGGAGTTCTGCAGGCCAGTGCACTCAGAAGCCCACATTGGAATCCTCCTGAAGTTATCAGATGGTTACAGAAATGTCTATACAGGGTAGGCAAGTGTAGTTACCTTGGTAGAAATCCTGACTCCACATACAGGTGAAGCATTCTGAGGCAAGTTACATAAACCACCTGTATTTCACATCCCCAGACAAAGAAAAATAATATTCACCTTTTCATCCTAGTGATGCTGTGAGAATTCAAGGAGACTGTACACAAAAGATCGATGTTTTGAAGAGCAGGCAGGTCCTCATATCTGACTCACACTAGGTTCTCAGTAATGTCATCTCTTTTGGTGGTGAGAGGAGGACTGTTTTATTGATACATTCAACCAAAAGTTTTACTTGCTTATCAGGAAAATATTTCCTGCAGACAGAAATAGGTAAGATTTGATGGTCTCCTTCAAATCATTTCCAAGAACTTTGTCCTTGAGGGTCTCATGAATTTGAGGAGATGAAGAGAAATTTTAGTACCAATTCCCAGTATCTATAAATATATTTTGGCTATAAATGGTTCATATCTATCACAATGAGAAAAGGTATTTGTATTTGTCCTTAAGGATTTATATTCAATGTATTCAAAGCTTCAAAATATATATATATTTAAAAGTTACAGATAGCTTTTCAGTGAAATTTGGGGAAGTTTGAAGCAAATGATAGTCTTAGAGCCTGTTCAGAATAGTCTTTTTTTCTCATCATTAATGACTGTCTATGGTAAAGATTGGTTTTGTGATTGGTCTCCAAATTTGCATAGAAGAAAACAGTGTATTTTTTTAACTGTACTTGTCTTTAACATCATTCACTGTCAATCATCATAGCGAGGTTAAAGTCCACTTCTGTATTCTGAGGGAGAGTTTCACTGTTACAGTCAGGTACAGAATGACTGGATAAAAACTGATATGCAAGATGTGAGTATGTATTTAAATGAGTTATATCTGTTGTATGTGTGTGATTTTTTTTGTCTATTTTTAGAAAAAAGAAGTTCTGATCACCCTACTAAAAGGCTAACTTACAATTAAAATATCCATTTACTATTAAACTTCAACTCAATTTATTGACCGCGGGATATTTGATTTAGCTTTAGAGAAAAAACAGTTGTTTTTGGTTGGTTTCTAGTAGTGGCATCCTAGATTATCAAAAACATTAATTATACACATATCTGAACACAATGCCTCTTAACATTGAAGCTTTAAACTAAAATGATAGCAATAATTACATATTTGAAAAACACCATTGATCTTTTTGCCTGTATTATGTTTGACACTTAGCTGAAATTTTTTTTAAAACTTGTAATCTAAACAATTTTTTCCAAAGCAGTTAGCCTGCACATTTTTAAGTTCTCTGTGTGTTTTTAAATTTGAAAACCTCTTTCTCACTAAATACAAAATTTTCTCTCTCTCTGTGGAGTCCTCAGATCTTTTATTTCAATGTTGTCTTGTTTTATAGATAGGGAAAAATATTTTGTAGAAAACCAAGCTAAAAAAACTAATCAAGGTAACAGAACACATCTGTTTAAACAAATACATAAAACATATCATACATATAATATAATTCATACAATTTTTAACTCATAATTTTAAGAGCTCATGGTTCGTATTTAAGATCTACACCACATGGAAAAATTCCTGCACTATTCTTTAGAGTATGTATAAATAAATACAAATTATGAATGTATTAAGGTCAGTGTTGGCTTTGGTATTGGACTCTAATCTGGTATTTGGCTTTGCTTTTGGCTACTGAGTCGCTCAGGGCAAGAGAATAGCAATGGCAGATAAGGTAACCATAAAATGAGTGGGGTTGACTTTTTTGATCTCTAGTTTTCAAGGTTGATTATTTTCCAGTTAGGTCTTACTTTTTGGGAAAGAGGCAAGTACAATTGCCAGTGGAGCTTTTTGTGCCAGTGAAATCTCCTGAGGTTGGCTTTCTTTACTGTCCTCATTTCTATTAGGAAACTGATCTCCTGAGCTTTCATTAGAATCATTCATTAGGCTCTATCCACCGCATTACAAGACTTTGACCCATATCTCTAAATTTATCCAAAGTTATTTCTGCAAACAAATTTCAAAGGCTTCTAAATCACATGTTCAGTTGTGGTCACAGCAACAGAAGATTTATCTTGTATCAATTTTCCATATTAATCAGCATTCCCATTCCTTAGGCATAATATTTTATACTCACAATTTAAAGGAGAGGTTTGACTTGGTCAAAAAATTGGGGGGATTTAGTCCCTGGTTGGCTAATTCCAAGGCAGAGCATCATGGGAGTGGGGTATGGTAGAATCAAAATGCTTTGCTCTTGGTAACTGAGACACAGAGAGCAGAAGCAAGGCCAGAGGAAAAAGATGATAAAAGGGTCAAGCATAGGTAAAAAGTCCACACCCCATGACCCAGCCAGTCACATTCAGATGTAGGTGCCACTAGCCTCCTAGGTGATCTAAAGTTGATCAAAATCATACTCCAACGAGCTGCCAAAAAGTATTTTTCTTAATCAAATAATTCACCCATCTTGGTTTTGCTTTTAAAAAATTAACCCATGTTCATTAATCATTTTCTATTGTTTTTCTGTTCCTTATTTGATTTGTTTCTGGCAATATTTTAATTATTTATTTCCTCTTTTCCTTTATTCTTTTATTCTTTGTCTAGTTCACTCAAGTTTAAAGTTAATTTGAATATTTGAGATTTTTAAATTTCTAAAGGAGGTGATTATCACTGAAAACCTGCATCCTGGTATACCTTTTAACATTGTCTGTAATTTGGGTATATTTTTATTTTGATTTGTCTTGAAATATTTTCTACAAGGGATTGTGTTGTTTCCTTGAGATACTCTTCAAGTGTATTCAAAATATGTTGGTTCTTCAAAGAACCAACAAAATATGTTGGTTCTAGCACATGTTAAATTCTCATGTGCTAGAGTATTTTTTTCTGTTTTCTTTTTGCCATTCATTTCTAGTTACATTCCATAGATGTAGAAAACAAGTACTTGCATGATTTCAATATTTCCCCAGACAGGAAAGGATTGGAATCCATGAAGCAGTTTCAGACAGATATCAGGAAATTACAAATTCTATTGAAAGTATACACAGCAGAATAAACTAATGTGAGCATAGAATATCAGATTTAGAAGACAGGATTGTGGTCATTGGTCATGAAAATAATTCTTGAAAACAACAAAGGACCCACAAAGATCAATCCAGAAGCTTATAGATGATGCAAAGAAGTCAAGGAAAAAGCAGGAGATAGCACAAAATACATTTTAAAAAATTGCTATAGAAGTAATGGCAGAATACTTCCCAAGCAGAGAAAAGAATCTGACATACAAACAAGTGTGGCCATGTCCAGTTAGCCATGTTCAGAAAAAAAATACATTAAAGCATACATACAATAGTCAAGATTCTAGAAATTCAACACAAAAAATATTGATAAGGTACTAGAGAAAACAAAATCAGCTATAAGGAAAACCTCACAAGAATCACAGATTTCTCAACAAAATTGTTAAGTTGAGGAGAACTTGGAGTAAAGTATTTCAAGCCCTGAAAGAAAATAAACACCAGGCCAGATTGTTGTGTCTGCAAGCTTATGGAAAAACAAGATAACTCTATGACAAGGAACATCTGAAGACCACCAAACAAGCACTCCAAAATACTCTGAAGAAATTTTAGCAAGAGTTAGGACTACATCTCCATGAACTTCAACAGAATGAATCTACCAGGTAACACAAGTACTTAAACAGCTGGGAAAGAAAGGGATCCAACAACAGGAAAATAAAATTGCAAGGATAAATCAATACATACCAGTTATCACCATCAGTGTATATAGTCTCAATTCACCAATTAAAAGAAACAGACTGACAGAATGAATCATGAAACAAGATCTAACAATATTATGCATACAAAAATATAAATATAGCCTATAAATTCACAGACAAAATAAAAGAATGAAAAACAATACTCTGTGTGACAGAAACTCAGAAATAAACAGTGATAGCTATTCTATTCCCAGATAAAGTGGATTTTAACCCAAGAATCATCAAGAGAGACAAAGCAAGTCACTGCATCCTCATTGAGGGAATAATCTAAAAGGAAAAGATAAAAATTGTCAATATATATATGAATCACATAACAGCACATGCAACTGTATAAAAATCAAAATCAAATAAAGCATTAATGTAATTGCAGTAGAGAACCTCAGTACACCACTGTCACAAATAGCTCCACTAGACAAAAAATCAATATGAAATATCAGAACTAACCAAACTTCTGAATAAATGAACTTAGAAAATTATCTATAGGGTGCCCAACCTCACCAGGATACCTATTCCTCTCAGCTGCTGCACACAGGACATTCTATATGATAAATGACATATCAGGTCATAGGACACACTACAGTATATGCAAAGTAATAGAAATTATGCATATTTTCAGATCACAGTGCAATGAAATTAGAAATTAATGGCAAAAGAAACCACGAAAACTTCATAAGCATATGAAAATTAAATAACACCCTCCTGAACAACCAATAGGCCTAGATGAGATTAAAGAAGTAATTAGTTTCCACAATTAAATGATAATACAATAGAACTTATGGGATGCAAAAGAAAGTATTTTACAGGGAAAATTTATAATAGTGACTTGCCATGTTCAAAAAACAGAGCGAGTTCAAATAAACAACCTAGGGCCAGAGGGTTAGCTCAGTGGTTCTGGCGCCTGCCTCACAAGCACAAGGTCCTGAGTTCGATCCCTGGTAACCACATACAATGCTGGGCATGGAGACTCAC